>VYZP01035990.1:75135-100399 GCA_013400635.1 Hypocryptadius cinnamomeus
TTGTGCTATTTCTCACATTTTTTTTTCTAAGGATCTAATCTGGCTACTGTGCTCTGGAAGAGGAGGAGAGCGAGCCAGCAGGAGAGAGAGGAGAGAGCGAGGACCATCGCAGGTATTGTTGCAAGCTACATCTTTGTGCTTTTTTTTCCCTTTTTTTCCTTCTTTTTTTTTTTTTTTTTTTTCCTTGAAGCCGCAGCAGAATTGGAAGGGAGGGCGTGAGGGGGGGCGGGTGAGGGTGTGCGGACAGAGCTTTTTCCGGATTTATTTTTCTCTTGTGCAACTCGTGTGCTGCTGCGATTGAATGGATGCACGGCGCCGGCATCGCGGAGTTTGGGGAGGGAGGGGGGTTATACGTGTGTGTGTGTGTTGTGTGTGTGTGTCCTATTTGCAGCAGCAACGGAGGAGCCGGGGGGCGTGTGTGGGGGGGCTGTTTTGCTTTTCTGGAAGTAATAAAGAAATTTGCAACCGGTCCAAAACCCCTCCTGACTTGCCGATTGATGGGTGTCTGAACAAAGATACAGCTGAGACTTGGAAATGTTTGTGTGTGGAAGGGGGTGGATTTCGTTATGCTTGTCCTGAATCCCTACTTTTGCAAAGTTAAAATAATAATGGGCACGGTGCTGCGAAAGCCTCTGCAGAGGGAAGTCTTCCCGGGGAGGCTTATTTAATTGAGGAGTTATGGATGTGCATGGTTTTATACTTCCAAAAGTTGCGGCGGTGCCGCGGGCGGGCGCCTGGCTCTCCTTGCCGTTGTCTGCACGTGAGAACGCTGACTTGATGGATTTTCTTTCTTTTATTCGGTGGCTGGCGGGGCAGGAAAAAATGGATCTAGCAGATAACCCAAGGAATCGTGGGGTTTGCACATCTGGCTGCGCCTTTGGAAAGCCCCTTGATGGGACTTTCACCTCCCGCTCCCTTTCTCCCACGGCAAATTTTGCCTCCAAATCCTCCGCTGACATTAATAAACAAACAAACCAGGGAATAGCCGTGGAGCCCGGTGAGGGGGCTCGGAGTGCTGCCCGGGGGTGGGGAACCGTGTGCTTTTGTTTTAAATAACGAAACGGCGATGATTGAAAACATATGAATAGGATGCAATGCAGAGCGGGTGTGTAACGGGGCGGGGGGGGGTGGAAGAGCTGGAAAACTGCTTATACGACAGAAGCAGAGCTTGAATGAGTGTGGTGAGATGAAAGGCGAGGGGTCCGTCCCTCGCCCGGCTGCGGGGGGGGGCGATTCCCAAAGGCGGATGAATGATCTCGGGGTGGGGAAGCTCACTGGGGAGGAAAAAAAAAAAAAAACCCAAAAAAAAAAACCAGACCCCAAAAAAAACCCCAACCAAGTATGTGATTATATCCCGTCCAACTTTGCCGGTTGCGGCGTTAATAGAGCTAATTGTCCTCAAAAATAATAAAACCAGGGGGAAATACGCCTGTGTTGTGTGGAGGGGGGAGATGTGCGGAAGGAGGTCCCCAAACCCCACGGGCTCCCCCAAAAGCGCCGCCGAGGTGGGGGGTACCGAGGCGGTACCCAAACGTGGCCGGATTGTGTTTATTTGGGCGGAAATAAAGATGGAGCAACTGCCCTGGGGAAGGCTGTAATCCCCCAGGGAAGGGCTCCCAACCTCGCCGGTGCTGCCCTTCGCTGCCTGCCCTGCCTGGCCTTGCTTTTGTGTTTGTTTGCTTCCGAGGAGGGGGGAGAAGGGAGCTGGGGGGGGGCGTGAAGGCGGAGAGAAGCCGGGAGGGCGGAGAGCCGATTTAAATTGGACTTAATGGATTCCCAGGGCAGCTCTTTTAGATGAAAGTCAAAATAAGAGCCAAAGTGAATCTCAGCAGACCTGTCTGTTGCATTAGAGATGCAGCCCTTCCTCTCCCTCCCTCTCTTTATTCTTTAAAAGAGAGGGGGAAAAAAGTGTTATCCTTTCGGAAGACGGCGTGGAGTTTCTCATTCCTATAATGCGAGCTCTAATTGAAGAACTTGCAGCCTCTTGGGAGAGTCTTTACTGATCGCTGCTTTTGTTATTCATGCCGCGCTCTGTTTTCTTGGGATTTTTTGGGGGGGCTGATGCAAGTCTGTCTGCGCCGGGTGTGATGCTGTGTCCCCCCCAGGCTGGCTCCGTGGGCTGACAGCAGGTAGGACCCCCTCCTCAGGGGGTCACCCCGGGTAGGTTGTGCTGTGCTGGAGGAGGAGATGAGCAGCTGAAAGCCCCCGGGAGCTGTCGGGGGGGAGATGCTGCAGCCTGGCTGCGGGTGGCTCTTGTCCTCACAGGACCCCCTGGGACGGATGCTGCCCAGCGTGGCACGTGGGGATGGGAGCACAGCAGGGCTTCTGCCTCCTGCCTGTGCTCACTGCAACGATTTCGGGGTGCCATGGAGTGCCACAAGCCTGCTTGGTGCAGAGGGCACAGTGCAGCCCCGGTGTCGCAGCTCTCCTGTCCCACGGGGGTCTGTGGTGTCACCTGGAGGGGACAGGTGTTGTACCAAAGCCACGTGGATGCTCTGCCCACCCAGGGTGAGGAGCAGGACACAGGCAATGAGCCTGCAGGACCTGTGCTGGGCGAGTTTCCCTCCTCTCCTGCCTTTTCTGTTGCTCAGGAATTCAGGGGTGCACAGGGAGACTGGCAGATGGGGCTCCCCCCTTCAGAGGTCTCATCACCCCCCATTTCCCCTCCCAGCCCCTTTGAGTGGTCAGAGGAGTTGCTGGCCTGTGTCCCCAAGCCCTGTGTCCCCACGAGGTCCCTTGGTGACGCTGCCCATGGCAGTGGGCTGGTTTGATGCAGCCAAAAGCTCCTTGGGGGCAGGTCCTTGCTGTCCCTGCATCTCTTTCCCAGCCTTGGGCACCCATTTGAACTACACTTGAGCTCTGCATGGATGAAAACAAGAGCCACAAGCCCCAGGGCTGCTGTCAGTGGCATTTGGTGGCTGTGGGGTGAGCGTGGCTGGGGAGGAGGATGTGTGAGCAGGATGGGGCTCTGCCAGCCCATCGGCTTAGCACGGAGGCAAAGCAGTTAACCTGGACATCTGATCTCCCCGGGAATTGTGTATTGACCCTGACAGCGATGCATCAGGAGCGACAGACTCTCCATCATCGATCCCTCTCCTCCCATCACCAGGTGTCGACACCGACAGCCGTGGAGCCAGCTTTAATTTCAGGCCTCTGGCTCCAGCACGTAACACTTAGCCACGTTCCCAAGGTGCCACCAGGCTTTGCAAACAAACACCTCCACAGGCAGGTGACCGTCCCCATTTTGTGGCAGGGATGGTGCTTGCTGTGGGTGGCCAGCTGAGCTGGGGGCAGGGTTGGCAAGGGACCATGCCAGGGCCATTGGGCATGGTGACATCGCAGCCTTTGGTGCGGGATCCGGGGATCACCTGGAGTTCCTGCTTTGCCAGTCTTTGCTAGGAAAACCCTCTGATCTGGCACTCCTTGTGCCATCAGTGTTGAGTAGCAGAGGATTTGCCCAAGCTGGGGTGTCCCAGTCCTTTTGCAGCCTCTTCTGGGTGACCTTATCTGGCCTGGATGTGTCTTGTCTTTCCCACTTTTAAAATGGCTACTGCCAAACCTGCTGGGTGGTCAGGTGTGTGTGCCACCCCAAAGAGACCTGCTGGGGAGCATGGTGGGTTTCTTGGGTGCCTTGATTTTGGGCAGGACGCCGGCAGTGGCAGGGGCCGGCTGGCACATCGCCTCCCCTCCTTCCCTCCTTCCCAGCATCTTGAGATTTCCGAGACGCACGCAGCCAAGCTGAGGCTGAAAAAGCTGCTTGTGGTTCAAGAGCATCTCCTCCACAGAGGAGAGAGGGAGGCTTTTCATTCCTCCCTTTCTTTTGGAGCTATCCAAGCTCCCCTCACCGGTGCAGGGGCTCTTCCTTCTCCCTCCTGCAAGGGAACGTTAAAAGCCAGGGGCAGCGGATATCTTGACACCCCGTCAATCCGAGCCTTTTACAGCAGCAGTCTCTGAAGGCTGGCACTGCTGCACAGAAGAAAACAAGTGAGAAGAGGGGGGGAGGCGAGAGCAAGCCTTTGCAGCCGGCAATCGATAATTGTGGTGTCACTCACTGCCTTGGAAGTTCCCGCATCCCCACGGTCGCTGGTGGGGGGAGAAGGGGAGGGTGAGAGCTGGGCTCTGCCCTGCCAGCACTGGGCATGGGGCAGGGAGGATGGCAGAGGGCGAGAGCCCAGCCCTGAGCAGGAGCCTCCCGCTGCATTACTCACCACTTGATGTAGCTTGAACCTTTCAACTCCCTCCCCTTGGGGATGGAGCGGGCTGGGCAGAAGGTGTTGACGGAAAACACTCTCCTTTCTTAGCTTTGAGGGGTTTTATTTCCCTTTCCTTCTTTTTTTTTTTTCTTCCCCACCTCTGTGGGAATTTTGGGCTTTAATAATCCCCCCCAAAATATAAAAGAAACCCAAAAAAACCCCCAACCCAGCTCCCCATCATGTGTGTCTCCATCTTAGCAAAAGCCGAGGCAAAAGATCAAGGAATTCTTCCTTTTGTGCAGCTTTCAAGACCAAAGATGTGCCGGTGAAAAGGGGAGGCTCAGAGTACCAGGCACACACAAGTGTTAAAGGAGAGGCTTCCCTTTTGTCTCCAAGGCAATCAGCCAGTGAAGGGATCCACAAATTAATTAAAAATTGCTCTGTCTTGATTGAGTTATTCCTGCTCGCATCCCACCTGCCTATCAAAAGACTGGGAATGGCAGGAGGAAATTCCTATTTCTTTCCCAAACAGCTCAGACACGTACCAGGTCTGTCTCGCTTGCCTTTTATCCCAGGCAGCAAAGGAAATAAAAAAAAGAAAGGGCTGGCACGGTATCCAAAGAGATCTCTCCCGGAGGATGCGTCCCCTCTCCTGCGCTAACAAATGCTGCGGTATTTGGACGATTTGGAAGAAAAATGAGCAGATTTACGTGTCAGGCATGGGCCAAATTGTAGTTGTAACTCCATGAAGTTGATGGAGATCCATCGGAGATTAATTTGGCCCCAGGTCTGGCGCTTGCTCCGCAGGGAATAGGCTGGATCTCTGCCTTGCTTGAAACAAGAGGTATTCAAATGGGTTTGTTGTGGCTGTGCTATGCCCAAGTGGTAGAGCCGAGCAAAAATCCCGACTGGTTGTATCCCCAGTGCCAAAGCACCATAAATACACCTCGAGCTGTCAAGTCCTGCACAGTCTTTACCACATTTACCACTGAGAATGCTTTCAGGGGGTAGATTTATCTGCAAGGGCTGTACACAAGTCTCCCTGTGTGCTTTGCTAAGAGGCTTGAACTCCATCCCGGTGTCCTGATGGGGGAAGCCTTTCTCCCCTCCTGTTTATGGGATTTCCACCCAAACCGAGCCTGTGCCTGGGCTCAGCCTGAGCCCCAGAGAGCCCAGCCCTCCTTCACTAGGCTCAGGCTCTGGTTTGGGGGGGCATCATCAGTCAGTGCCTCTGAGCAGGATTCGGGGGGGGTTGGTTTGCTGCTTTGCAGTCAGACCTTGCTTCCTCTGCTTTATTGTCATCTCCGCTCTTAGTCACCGCTCGATGCCTCACCAGAGGACACTGCTCCTGCTGCATTTATGGCAGCCACTAAAATTGGCTGCTCCGATGGGGAGGGACACCGAGCATCAGGGAGGCTCTGCCCAGCTCCCTTATGGTCCATGGCATCGTGTGGGGAGCGTAGGGGAGCTGCAGGGCAGGTCTGTCACCAAATGGGTCCCCTGTGCCGAGGGTGGATCTCCAGCTCCGCCGGGTCCCTCCAGCTGATGCGTGAGGGAATATGGGAGCAGTGCTGGAAAGGAGCAGCAGTGGCCACGTTCTCAGGTGGAGGTGGCTGGCGTGTAAATGAAAATGAGATGCTCGATAAAGTAGGAAAGCATAATTAAAAACGTTCACGGCTGCTGGCTCGCAAAGCGTGGGCACTCAGCGATCCAGCGAGGCACAGCCGTGCCCCCTCCCCAAACCCCACGGCTCTCAGTCTGCCTCGTCCTGTAATAGCGTGTCCTTCACATGCCTGTCTCTGCATGATCTATAGAACAGGGCTGGCCTCTCACACCACTGCCTTCCACCAGGCCGGTGACTGGATTCTCCAGAGGAGACTCTAGTCCTATCATAGCATGTCCTTCACCGTGACTGCTGCTGCACAGAGACACGGCAGCGCGGGGCTCTAATACCTTGTAATTCACTGTGACTGCTGTGGCAGGACCTGCACCGTGCTGTGCTGCCGCAGCCCTTCAGACCCCTTGGCTTTTGCATCTGCTCTTGGGCTTCAGAGCAAGGGCTGGGTGGGAGGGGACAGACGGTGGGGGGACCTTGGAGGTGTCCCAGGCTTGGAGCCTGGTTCCCGGCTCCTGGTGGGGCTGGGAAGGTGCTGAGTATCCCCAGGACACGGTCCCATCCTGCCTCCTGGGTGGTTTAAAAGAAGGAGTGCTGGGGGCCAAGCTCTGCCTTGGCAGGGGAGAAATCCCTGTGACTGTGCCAAGGTGAGAAATGGCCCTTGGATGCAAGGAAAGCATCCTTCCTCTGGGTGGTTTGGGCATCATAATAAATGTCAATATCTCTGCACACACAAAGGAGAAGGGGACATTTGGCTACCAAGCGTGTTTGTTCCAGGAGCTGATTTACTTTGAAGACTTCAAGGGTTCTCTGATGCTTCCCTCTTCACTGGTTAACCCTGTTCCTTTGCCAGTTAAATAGAAATGCAGCTGCCATCAATAAAGCCCTTCTGGAGGCTGTTCCAGGGATATGTCCACACTGCTCCCAGTGCTGTGCTGGACACTGCTCCCTCTCCAACTGATCTGGTTTAGCTCCTCCATGGGCAGGAGGTGGCTGCACCCCTGAGCTTTTGCTGCCCTGGTAAAGTGAGGATCCCTGTGAGGAGATTTCCAGCCAAGTGATGGAGATCCCAGTGCTCAGAGAATCCCCTTGGAGCCTTGCTGTGCACAGAGCAGGGTGACCATGGCTCAGCCAGGAACCAGATTTGGGGTTGTTGCTTTGTGTTGCTGGGTTTTCTTTGGAAAGGAGGCACTGGAAAGCCTGGAAGCTGGAGCCTGTAAGAAGAATGAGGATGTCTTGTCAGGGCTCCCAGGATGGAAGAATAGCATGTTTGGTGGTGAGATGGATGAGGGAGCAAATTTTGGGAGCTAGTGCTTCCCTGCAGCATGATATTCAGCTTGTTTTCCAAAAAACAGGAGTTGGCATCTCCTGTTTTGGTTCCATACAAATCATCAATGTTGTTGTTGCTCCGGCTTGTACTGAGGAAGGAGGAATTTGGCCCAGTGGCTTTTTTCCCTCCTGCTTCCCCTAGCAGCCTAGGCTACAGATCTGCAAACAGCTATAAGGAGAGCAGAGATCATTAGCTGGCAGGATCAGATGAGATAGTTTCTTAAAAGGATTGTCTGATTTCTCTATTGATCAGCCTGATTTAAAAGGGGGAGTTGGGTCAGAGGGCATAAATTATCATTGAAGGAGGGGTGAAGGCCTCAAAGGCTGTGCTGCACTTAGCTGCAGTGCTGAGGAATGTGTCTCTCGGCGGGGACGTGCAGAGCTGAGCGCCGTGGCTGCCGGCCAAGCTGGGTCTCCTCTACTGAACTGGGAACCAAGTCAAGGGAAGTGCATTTAAACTTGGGTAAAGAGCCTCTCTCTCTTTGCCAAACTGGTTTCTGCAGCCCCCACCGTTTGGGGTCAGAGGGGGAAGGGGTGCAGCGTGTGGCCCCGGTGAGGTTTGGGGTGCGGCGATGCGCTGGGGCCGCCGTGGGTCCCGCTGGCTCTGAGCTCCTCCCTCGCTCCCCAGAGAGAGGATGCTCTCACCCCGCAGAGACCTGCGACCTCTCCCTGGCTTTCCCCAGGCTCCCTGTGTGGTCTGCAGCAAGATGTTGAACCACGGGAGGTTTCTGCCTCCCTGGCTGTAAAATGAAGCTAATCTGCAACCTGAGGTTGCTGCTTTCCCCGTTCTTGTGATCGCTGCCCAGGGCTCCTGCATCTCCTGCCACTGGAGTCACGGGACTTGGAGGCTTTGCAGTGGCCCCCCCAGCTCTGGATTATGGGAAGAGGAATGGGAAAGAATCCAGAGGAAATGAGACACCATCCACATCGATGGCAGAGGGTCTGGTTTTGGGGGCATGGCACATCTTCCACACCAGCCTGTTCTGCTGCAGCCTGGATCCTTGTTCATTCCCATCCATCCTCATGGCGGAGGAGCCTTTTGTGCCTAGGTCAGTGTCCCATCTCTGCCTTCTCTGAGGGTTTGCAACTCCCTCAGCTCTCTGGGCAGGACTGTGGGGATCTGCAGTGGGGATATATCACTGTGACAGGGTTGTGTCACCCCAACAGGGCATGAGCTGGAGCCAGGAGAGGCTGTCTTGACAGGGAAAGCTGCAGGAGCACTTGTGAGGTGCCAGATCATCCTCTGATTGGGGTTTGTGCCCTTTCCAACCCCAGTGGAGCTTGTTCCTCTTATTTCTAAATTAAAGCAGTTCGAGAAGTGTGCTAAATTAAAACAGTGGAAGAACTGTGATTTCTGCAGCTGTGGGCAGGTCTGAGGTGCCCTGGTGAGTGCTTGGCTGGCTCATCTGCCTGGAGTAGCACCATGGGGGAGGCTGACACAGCCACACTGCTGGTGTCCCCAGGCTGGGGACATGTCCTGAAACTGGGTCCATCTGCCCTTTCCCAATGCTGTTCCACATGCTTGAGGTGCAGCCAAGGCTGCTGCCTGCCCCTGTGCTGCCCATCCTCTTGTTCCTGCCCTCCTGCATAGAATCATTGAATCACAGCATCATTAAGGTTGGGAAACTCCTCTAAGACCATCAAGCCCAACCATTAACTGCCAAGCCCACCACTAAACCATATCCCCAGGTGCCATATCCAGACATTTTTTTGAACCCTTCCAGGATGGATGAACATTCCACCAATACCCTGGGGAGCCTGTTCTGATGCCTAACCACCCTTTTGGTGAATCTATTTTTCCTAATACGCAATCTCAACTGCCCCTGGCTCAACTTGAGCCATTTCCCCTTGTCCTATTGTTACCTGGAGCAGAGCCTGATCCCCACCTGGCTGCACCTTTCTGTCAGGGACTTGAGGAGAGTGAGAAGTTTTCCCCAGAGCCTCCTTTTCTCCAGGCTGAACCCCCCCACAGCTGCTCCTTGTGCTCCAGATCCTTCCCAAGCTCCACTGCCTTTTTCTGGGCAGAAAAAGCCTCTTCCTTGGAGTGAGGGGAACATCCCCATGTGCCCCACCCCTGTGCACGGTGGCTGCTGGGGACAGCAGCATGGTGGTTCCCCATGACGTGTGGCTTGGAAGGAGCTGAGCCAAATCATTATCACGGATCACTTCTGCCAGGTGGCAAGCAGGGGACCAGCATCCCAGCCCAGGGCACGGCTGGGAGCGGGCAGAGGGTTCAAAGGCTGAGCCAGGGCGGCAGGGTCTCGTAGCAGCCCCACTCCCACTGAGGAAGAGAGCATCTCTTCCAAGCATCCGCCAGCATCGGCCTCCCGGCATGGCTGTGGGAGCAGCCACCAGCGTGCGGCAGCTGGGCTGGCATTATCCTGGAAATGTCATCCGAATGCCAGCCTGCCGGTGAGCACCAGGACGTGGCAGGAGGCGGTGACTCGGCTTGCCGGCATTGGCTACCATTTTAGAGGAAATGTGGAGCGGCGGGTAATTATTTCTCGTTCTTAATTGAAATTTCAGCCTCAGTGGTTCGCGAGAGCGGGCGGGAGCAGGAGCACAGGCGAGCGTGACACGAACGCAGGGCTCATTGTGGGATGAGGGGGAGCACGAGTGAGCTGAGCCTGTGGGGTGGCAAAGCATCTCCCAGCTCATGCAGAGTCCAGTGCTCCAGGGAAGGAATTCCCATAGCCCACAGCATGGCCTGCTCATGGCTGTGAAATAAAACCAACCCCCAGAACACCAGGATTTAAATTTTTTTCTTTTTTTTAGCGGGGGAGGATGCTTTATTGTTTCTTTATTCCTGTATTTCTGTTTTGCTTCGGATGAAGGGCCAATTAACTGGAATTAGGCGCTGCAGCCTGGCACCCCGCGTCGGCTCGGAGCAATCAGGTGTAGCGCAGCATGGCTGATGAGAGCCAATCAAGATGTATAAATGAGGTGTTGACATTCAAACAGCGGGTACCCGCGCCGCCCGGCCGCAGCCGCGCTTGCGTGCTGCCGAGCCCGCGGCACCGACCCGGCCACGGGGAAGGGCTGGACCCAGATGGGGCAGCGGGGTCTGTTTTGGCTCCAGAGCATTTTGTGTTGAGTGTGATGGTGGGACACACTGAGCTGCTCGTGCTGGGGGCGGTGGGCATGAGGGAGAGTAGTGGACATCCCTGCCAGGGGCTGTTTGCTGGCAGTCCCCGTGCCCAGTGCTGATGCATCCCCTGGTCAAGGCCCTTAGTGCTGCTCCAGGGTGGGCAGCCAAGCAAAATTCTGTTCCTTTGGGGAAACCGAGGCACGGGGCAAGATGGTGGACAAGGTCCATAATGCTGGGGCCTGGTTTCACCCTCAAGGTTTTGTATTTCCATTGCCTGGGTCAGTTTTGCCTTCAAGTCCCTGAGTGGTATTGGGACGCATTTGTCCCCCCACTGTCTAGGAACTGTGGATGGGGACCTCGGTGTGACCACCATACTGGCAGGTGCAGGGCCAGCACCCTCCAGCAGTTTGTCACCCTCAGCTCTTGGGTTTTCCATAGCTGCCGCTGTGGGACACCTTGGGAGGTGGGGACCAGGGCCACCAGTGGCCGTGGCAGCACCGTGCAGGCCAGAGGAGCTCAGAGGCCATCCAGGGAAGAGAAAGCAGCTCCGAGGCGAGCAGCCTCATCAGCGTTTCCTGTCTCACGATGGAGAAATCGCATGTGGTGAGAGGCTCTAAAAATAGGCTCAGCAAACTTTTAACCACATTTGCAGATGTTAAAGGTAAAGCCAGAGCAGCCCCGGGGAAGAAAACATCCCTGGCCGTGCCTCCCTGGGTGGGAGGCTCTGCCAGTGGTGGGGAGCCAGCTCTGAGGGCAGGAGCCCCCAGATGGGCAGTGGGGCCGAGCCTCTGCCTGGTGGTGTCGTTCTCCTGTGTGTCCCCATTAAGTGTGTGGCAGGAGGACATTAGGAGCAGGAGCACGTACCGGCAGGCTCTGTCTAACAGCGCTGCCGCCTGACCCTGATTTGTAGCAGGGCTGAGCAGGGAGGTTTGCTGTAGTGTTACAGCTTTTCCTGTGGTAATAGCCGGCCGGGCAGCACTCACACGGCACTGCCAGTGGCACCAGGAGCCCGCAGTGGCACGGGGAACCCACGGTGGGAAGGAGATGCTGTAGCTGGGTCATGGCACATTTGCTTGCAAGAGAACTGAGGGGGCATGTGGGGACACGGTGTTGCTGCTGGAGTTGTGTCTCCCCATGGCAGCAGTGCTGGCGCCCAGCATGGTGGCAGAAACACAGCTGGATCTGCCTGTCCTTGTCCCCACCAGCCCAATGACTGCATGTCCAGTGGCTTGTCCTGCACACTGCAGTGCTGTCTCCTTGCCTCCTGCCCGTGTCACATCGCCAGGGCTGGAGTCAACTGGGGACAGTGGCCAGGGCTGCCAGGTCCTCTCCCAGCCAAGGTGTCAGCTCCCTGATGGCACTCAGGGGACGTTGTTTCATTTCCCCTGTTTCTGCCACACCAAGGGTGACAAACCATCAGAGGGTGCCAGCCCTGTGCACACAGTGGCCACAGCGAGGTCCCTTTGTACCGTCCCTGTGGGGATCTCTGTGTGGGGATGGATGCATCCCATTGCCATGCATCCCCAGGGACCTGCAGAGGCAAAACTAACCTGGTAATGGAATGGAAATAAAAAACCTGGAGGGCTGAGGTGAGCCCCAAGGTTGTGGTCCTTGTGGAGGGCTGGCAAGGGGCATTCTGCCCACAAAAGATGGAAGGGGCAGCATTGTCTGCCAGCATCGCTCTGTGGTGCTGTGGTCCCTGGCCTGTGCTAGCCCCTCAGCCCCAAGTGGGAGATAGCAAAAATCTTTAACAAACATGGAAGGTTGACTGGAACCATCAGAAAGATGAAAGAGACAGAGAGAGGGAACGATTAAAGGGAAGAAATGGAGATTCCTCGCATTACCTTCGCTGCCTGCTGCCTGATACCAGCAACCTGCAAACCCTCAGCACCTCACACGTGCAGCTCGGTGCTGGGGCACAGGAGGGCACATGATTTTCACCTCAGGAGAGAACTTCCCAGCAAGATTTTAATACTTGCTGTTGGTGTGATGTCTGGGGGAATCCACTGCTTTCTGTCTGCCATTGCCTGGCTTCACCTTCTCCTGCCAGCAGCTGATGCGTCCTCACGGCTGCGTTTGGGGTGGTGGTTTGGGTTGTTGTTCAGCCTTCACCTGCAACACTGAAGGGGAAAAATTGCCCCTCAGAGTTTTATTTAACTAAAAAACCAACCCAAACCCAACCTCAGTCAGGTGGAGGCTATGGGGTGCCACATGGTAGGATGACTGGGATGCTGGGGAGCAGCACTGGTACCCAGGAATCTCCACTGGCCACATTGGGATCAGTGTTTTGGCAAAAGGCATCACCTTGCCAGTAGGAATAATAGCCAGAAGGGGGAGGGGGCCGGGGCAGGCAGACAAGCAAATCCGTTTTATCAGACGCCGCATATTTTATGAAAGCACATTTCAGCTCTTCAGCCTTGGAAAGCTTTTCATACCCTTTAATTTTCTAATAAAAAGGAATTACGTTTGCTGAAAAGCCAGTAACAAGATTCACTGTCATTGTCTTTTGTACAGACCATAATTCCTGGCTCGGGCTCCTGCCTGCAGCCCCGTTGTGTGGTCCTAGGTGTGGGTCTGGGGTGCTGGCACGGGGGGCCTCAGGACCACAGCTTTGCTGCTGGGAGCTTGTGGCAGGTGCCCAGGAATGATGGGGTGAAGGTGAGCACCACGTTTGTCTGCATCCACAGTGATGCCTCTTGGTGCCCAACACAGATCCCTGAGAAGGCAGCATCTGGTTTTGAGGTGCTTTCTGCTGTCTGAGTGTGCCAGGTGGGATGGTCTTTGAACGAAAAATCAGTTTAACTGCCTGGTCATTGGCCTTGTAACCCAAGCTCGAGAGTGATGTGAGGTCCTGACGAGGCTGGTGGCTGGCAGACAGCTTTCCTGGTCTTTGATGTGGCTGGGACAGGTTGTGGTTACACATGTGTTGGAGCAATGGGGTGTCCTTGCTGAGGACAGCGAGCTGGTGTCCCCTGGCCCTGCAGATCTGACTGGTGAAAAGGTTCGGCTGGGCAGCCAGCAATTCCCAGTTATCCCCCTCCATCCCAGGTATCCCTCCTGTAGTCTGCAGGATCTGGCATGCAAACAGCAGCTACCACACGTGACATCTCAGCAAGCCCAGGGCACTCCCAAAATCCAACCAACCACAGGCTCTGACAGTGGGCAAAGCATATCTGGGTACCAACACCGAGAGCCACCAACTCCTCCCAGCTCCCCGCGAACCCTGAGCGCATCCTGGCGGTGTTTGCAGCATGGAGAGCCCTCACAGGCTCGCTCACACCCCACTTTCCTGCAGGGGTGCATCCCCCTCCGAGCGCTGGAGCCGCAGCTCTGCCGGTGCCACGTGGTGCTCGAGCCACGACGCCGCAGCCGCTGGCGCTCCGTCTCCTTCCGAGCTGCTCATTTGAAGTTTCAGCTCACCGGCTGTTTTCGTGCAGGTGGGATGCAAAACCCTCCCACAAACACCAATAAATATCTTCTATATCCTCCTTCCCCCCCCGCCTCCAATTCTCATTTTCATTCTTACTTCCCAGCTGGTTTTGGGGGGGAAAACGGGTTTTCAAAGCTTTCCGTAAACGTGTGTAACAATAGGAAGCGTTGCCTTTTAGCCTGCGGCCGGCACAGTTTTAAATGAGGTCCCAGGTAGTCATGGTTACCTCTCCTCTTCAGTAAGAGATGACTTTTATTTCCTGCCTTTTGTATTTGCACATCTCAGATATACATTCTCCTAAACCATAATTGGTATTCACGGATAGACAGGAACGCAGGAGTGAGCTGCCACAAGAGGGGAAGAGCCAGATGGACGCAGGGGGTGTCAAGGTCTCCAAGCCCCCAAACATCAGGAAATCTTAATTTCAAGTCATTTTTCCTCCCCTGGCAAGGGCGGGGAGGCAGACCTGTCTCTCCACAGCCTCAGGGCTTGTCCTGATCCCACCTCCCTTGCAGCATCCTGGCTATTCTGGTTGCTGCACCAGAATGGGATTTGCCCTCTTGTCCTGCAAGCCTCTCCGTCATCCTGCATCCCCCCCATGCATCCCTTGATTGTGCTGAGCTGGGAAGGTGAAGGAGGGGCTGCCCTGTGCCCCTGGTCCCCAGTCAGAATCCTGACCCCCCCAGGCACTTGGGGGGCCAAGCCTGCAGCCCTTGATTTTTGGAGACGAGAAGGGGAAGCAGAGCTGTGGGGCTGCACGCTCACAGCGGGCACAGCCCAGGGAGCGGGCGCGGGAGGGAGAAGCGCTCGGCAATGATTGATGAAAGATCATAGCCTCATTCCACGGGATCATTGCTCAGAGTGTGGGCAAAGCTGCGAGTCCCAAGGGGACCATCGCCTGGATGCATGTGAGCCTGCGATTCAGGGCAGAGGGGATGCAAAGCCACATATTTTATGCCTTTTTTATTTTTTTTTCTCTCTCTCTTTCTCTCTCTCTCTCTCTCTCTAAAGCACCAGGAAAACAAAAACCCAAGCTGTCTAATCAGAGACAAGCAGATTCCACCCACTTCCTTGGAAAACTTGCATTTGCTAGGAAATCATCTCGCTGCATTTACAGCAAGCAGAGTGCCCCAGCGGTAGCTCGTGCCTTTCTGGCAGGATGATAACCAGTGCTGAACAATTATTGCGCTGGAGCGGGAGCAGCAGACATATTGGCTTTTCTCAGCCAGCAGGAAAGAATTTGCAAAACTAAGCAGGCGACTGGAGCAGCTCGGATTTGCAGCGTTGGATGCGCGGTGCCGCGGATTCACAGCTCACCAGATTTGCTGGTGGCAGCATATCAGGGACTCGCACACCGCATGCACCTGGGCTCCTATTTACATGATTTTTTTTTTTTTAAATTTTTTTTTTCCAAGGGAAAGGCTTGATTTTGCTGCCTGGAAAATGTGTCTGATTCTCAGCTTCCCCCCTGGATGCTCAGCCCCCCAGGTGTGCGCTCGGGTAGTGGGGAGAAGTTGTTTGCTTTTGTGTTTTTTCCCTTTTAATGAGAAAAAATGTGTATTTGTCACAGAATCGTAGAATGGTTTGGGTTGGAAGGGACTTAAAGACCATCCACTTCCACCCCCTGCCATGGGCAGGGACATCTTCCACTAGAGCAGGTTGCTCCAAGCCCTGTCCAGTCTGGTCTTGGACACTTCCAGGGATGGGGCATTCACAGCTTCTCTGGGCACATGTGCCAAGGCCTCACCACCCTGACAGGAGGGTGTTCTTAAAAGAAAGTCTCAAAAAATACTGTCAAAATTGTTGTCAAGGAGGTTGTCCTTAAAAACCAGTGCTGGGAAGAAAGGCAGCAGTTCCAGCAGGATCCTGCCCCATGCCAGCCTGGCTGCCCCTACCATCACCAGAGGAGCAGAGTCAGTCTGGGGGTTCCCAGGGGAACCCTCTTGGGGCGCAGCCACAAATCCCCAATCAAGGCAAAACTCCTTTGCTCAGTTGTAACTTCAGGCAGAGATGTGTGGGATTGCTGGAGCAGCTCCCATCCCTCGGAGGTTTTGTGGTTCTTCCACAGGTAACACTCTCCCTGACTGCAGGTCCCACATCTGCCCTTGTCTTCTCCATGGGTTGGGCAGAGTGGAAGCAAAGAAATCCCTTCGCTTCAGGCTTGTGGGGTTGGGAACTGGATCTGTTCCCATTTCCCTCTGCCCACTCACAGCACTCCCTGTCTCTGCTGGAGGATTTCTGAATGGGATGCTCCAGTGTGGAGAGGTGGCACGGTGGGGTTTTGGTGTGGATCTGAACTGCCTTCCCACCGTGGGTGCTGCTTGGCAAGGACAGCGGGCAGAGCCTGGCCTGGGATACTCTTCCCAGCCCTGCTCGGGATGCAAACTGCGCATCAGTTGCACCAGCAGCTGATGGAGACTCCAGTATATTAGCAGCATTAATTAAGTTACAAAAATTATGCATGTTATCAGTTATGAGACGACCTTTCATAAACTCCGTTATTAAAGCAATAAAGCATGACCCGCTGGTCCTAACCAGTCTAATGGCTGGCTAAGAGCACGGTTTTTCACATAATACTTTTAGCAGGTCATTAGCTGAGCAATAAGATAACGTGGAGAGCCAAAGTGATGTGCGGGAATGGCAGTGGAGGCAGAGACAGTGCTTGATGAGGGGACGTGGGGCTGGGGGTCATCTGTCCTCCCACATGGCTTGTACGGGTGTGCAGGGCTCTGGTGGTGGCTGTGGTGGGTGATGCTGGGGTGCTCCCAGACCGTGCAGTGCTGAAATCCCAGTGCCATGGGGCAAACCCAGCCTTGGGGCAGGTGTGGGGCTGGTGTCAGACACTCTGAGCCCTGGTTTCCCTGCCAGAGCCCATCCTGCAGAAGGGAGATGGGGTGTTGTGATGTGGCCATCCCAACTGCAGTCCCAGTGAGCTGTAGGATGAGGATGGAGGTTCTGACCTTCCATGAGGCCAGGGGTGGGATGGAGGGGCCTGGGCTCCCTCTGCCTGAGTGGTCTTGGTGTATGGACAGTGCTGGTCTCAGCATATGGTTGGTGTTGGTCTCTCTGGGCTGAGACCCCGATTTGGGGCTATACAGGTTGGTCCCCTCCCTGCCATGCCTGGGGGGACATGTCAGGCATCCAGGGCCACCTGGAGGAAGCCACCAAACCCTGGCCCCCAGGTTCTGCTCCTCCACAGACTGGTGCTGTTACTGAGCACACCCCAGCTGAGTATGGTGCCTTCCCTAGCCCTGGCTATGCCATGAGACCTGGGCATGCCAAGAGCTGCACCACAATCCAGCACCCCCAAAGCGCCTTTCCCGGTCCCCGCCAGCCGTTTCCAAGCACTGACCCTCTCCATAAACAAAGGAGAGGGAGAGGGAGGGTGGCTGGCATGTTAATATACTCTCCCCCCCTCTTTTCCTCCCTTCATCCCTCTGGGAAAGGCCTTTGCAGATATAAGCAAACCTTGATTAAAAGCTGCCTGACAGGCAACGGCAGCAGCAAGCAGCAGGCAAGGAAGCTCTCCAAGTCCAAAGGGAGCTGCTTCTGCTGCTGCCGCTGCTGCCTCCATTCTCAGATGTCCCTGATCCTTTAATCAATCACAGCCGCGGAAGAGAAGAGCAAACACCCGTGCCGGGGCAGAGGTATGTGCACGCATTCGTTCCAGCCGCAGCCGAGGCAGCGCCGCCCGCCTTGGGCTGCAGGCACGGAGCCGTCCCCGCGCCCGGAGCTGCTCTTTCATCTCCCGGAGACAAGCAGGGGCTGTGTCCCTGCCCGTGCCTCCGACAGCCGCCAGGAATCCGGCATGGAGGATGGTACCCCGTGGGGAGCAGGCTGCGGGAGGAGCCTCTTGCCCTCTCCCCAGGTGCTCCAAGATGCATTCCTTGGGAGAGGATTCTCCCAGCTGCCATCCCATGGGCTGTGCCACACCGGCACTCATGTGCCTGGCTAGCAGGGAGAATGGGGTGCTTGCAAATGTTGGGGAGCTCTGGGGATGGGGATAGCCACAGGGAGCCAGCCTGGCTGTGGTGTCTAACACGGGGCTGGCCAAAACCCATCCATCCTTTGGTGGCACACCATGGCTGGGCACACGGAGCAGCGCTTGTGGCTCCTGGGGTGTCCCCATCGGGGGACAGAGCCCCATCCTGGGCTGTGTGGGGTGGGCAAGGATCTGCTCCAGCCCCGGAGGGACAGGCAGGGCCTCACACCAGCTGCGGCCGTGCCCGGAACCACCAGCATGCAGAGAAACCGCCCACCCCCAGGATGATTTGTCACCAAGTCCTGTGTGTCACCGCGGGGCTCGCTCCACAGAGAGGCTGGAGATGGGGGCGGAGGGAGGGGAAAAACACGTCGTTTTAATAAAACCCAGCAAAATCCTCTCGTTCCTGACGTGCTTCCCCAGCTCGCGTGCGGCAGCGGGAGCTCCACCGGTGCGAGGCCGGCAGGGGCAGGCAGGGACCGCGATTTTTCTGCTTATTTTTGCTGTTGCTTATTTTTAGCGCCGCGTCTTAATATATTGTGACAGTGCCCTGGGACGCAGCGTGGCTCCGGTCGCAGGAGAAGGTGTCTGGGGCAGAGCTGCTCGATGCCACAAACGAGCTGCAGCCAATTGCCGGCACAAGGGCGGCTAACGAGGCACCCGCCGCTAACGGGGGTCCCTGGGGGAGTGCTGGGGATGAACCTGTGCATTGAATTTGTCAGGACTCTGCAGGGAGGGACTTGCTCTTGGGGGAGTCATGGGTTTTAATGTGTTTTTTAATTAGGCAGTTCTGGTAATGGCGGGCTGGCCACTGGCAGAGCCGGTGCCAGGTGGGAACGGTGCCTTGGTAGAGCAGGTGCCTGTGCAGGCAGGGACATGGATGGTTTGGTGTTTTGGGTACCTCGTGTGTACTGGAGGACTCCAGTGCTGTGCTGACTTCAATCTCCCTCCCTGGAGCTGGTTTTTGGGAAGGGTTGAGTGGTTTCATGCCAAAATATGCCTCACGGTTGTCTTTTTGGACCTCCAAGTGTGTTTTGATGCAAGGCAGAGAGGCAGCTGGCAGAGGCACAGGATGTTACTGGGATCAGGGTGAGATCCCACTGAGCCAGAGGTTGCTGGCGCTGGCTCAGCCGTGGGTGTAATTCCAGTGGGGATGCTGTGTCCATGGGGAGATCCGGGTGCGGTTGGTGCTGGGTTTGGCAGCAGGAATCTGCCTGCACGGGCTCTGCCTGCCCCAAGCCCATTAGTGACGGATCTTTGTGGAATAACCCTCCTCATTAAGGCGAGCTACCCCGTGTGTCAAAGCTGCTTTATAAGGAAATTATACTCGGCTCCAGCCTGGATGTGCGTATGTAAATGGGGCAATGCACAGCCCTGATTGAGACATCATGGGGCAGCTCAGCCCAGGACCCCTGGGAATCTTCAGTCCTGGGGGAAACAGGGGCTCCAGAGGGGCCGGAGGGTGCTGGTGGTGTGGGGTGCACCTCAGCCACCTCCTGGGGTCTGGCAGCCCCTGTGTGCACTCAGGGCTTTGGCAGGAGCCATGGAGCTGGTTAGGGCTGGAATGTCTTCAGGTGATGGAGGTTCCAGTCACCACATCCTCCCAACAGCTTTGCAAAGTACCTCCTCTCTGTACTGTGTTTGGGGGAGTAGAGGGGACCCCCTTCTCTTCCATCCCATCCTCCAGTTTTGTCAAGATGTCACTTGCATGCCCAGTACTGCTAGAGGAAGTGTGGAGTCCCCCTCTGCTCCTCATGTCATGACCTGAAGCCCTACTGAGCTGGGATTAAATCCTCCTGACCACACATCTGAGCCGCTGGGATGCTCCACACACACACTGGAAACGTTGGGATGCTCCAACATTTGGAAGAAGCAGGAAGAATGTGCCAGAGCTGAAGCCATCATAAGGCTTTGTTGCCCATAATGGGACATTGAGGACACCAAAGGACACCATGGGACACCAAGGTTCTTCACACAGCACCTGTGCTCACTGCTCCATTCCGGGAAGGAGCGGACACAGCACGCACCAGCCCCCTGGGATCCAGGGGGAGCATCCCCTCAGGACATTGGCACCTCTTTGTGGAAACAGGGTGACAGCTTGGCAGGGAATTGAGACCCTTCTCTTTTTTTGGCAGCGCGTTCCTAATCAGCAGGACCCGCGCGCCCCGCCGCAGGCACGCCGCGCGCTGCTATTTACGGAGCTACTTGAAATACACCTGCAAGAGAGGAGAGGAGAGAGGAGCCAGCAAGTAAATAACCCAGCAACCCACTGGAATGAAAACAGGGAGAAGAGATGCAGGCAAAAAAAACCCCCAAAATGAAGTGTGATGTGGAATTGAGGGGCTCTGTCCCAATCATGCCGTGGTTTTCCACCAGGATGCTCAATGGTTTTGGTGGTTGGTGGAGAGACCCCATCCCACTGTTGGCCATCTCAGTGCATCTCTGGAATGGCAGGGAGATGGATGGATGGATGGATGGATGGATGGATGGATGGATGGATGGATGGATGGATGGAGCCTTTTGCCCACCTCCCCACTTGCTTTGTTTACCTCATGCTGCTGTTCATCTCCTGCCTCCCCCCACCCTCTTCTGAAACATTATAAATCAAACAGCTTAAAATGTAAAGCATCAAAAATTCTAAAACCTTCATCTATTATTAACTGTGACAGTAAATTCCACCTCTGAATGTTTCACATAGCAACTGTTACCAGGACTCAGCATCCAAAGCTGATGTTCCAGCAACTTTCCATCACGGTGCCGCCACCACTCCAACAGTGCCGACACCAGCCTGGTGAGACCGGCTGCCACTCCCAACTCTTCAATGGGATTGGGATGCCAGCACAGAAACCGAGCTCAGATTTAGTAAATAGAGACCAGGATCAGAAAGGAACTTGGTGCCTGCATGTGGGAGCTGGTGGTGGGATCCTCCATCATGGTCCTCCCTCTGTGTTGGTCATGCAGCCCCCCAAACTTCATTACTTTCACCATCATATTATGAAGCACCATAAATAACAAGGATGGGAATGGAGTGGTTAAAATAAATGGAGAGGGAAGGGTTTTTGCAGGGGTTGGTGTTTGCTTTTCTACCTCCACTTTGTCCCGGTGCTGGATGTTGTTGTGGCCCCTGGGTGGTGACCCTCAGTCTGGCATGGGCAGAGTTTCTCACTGCTCTGAGCATTGGGTTGTGGTGAGTTTGTGATGTGCCAGGTGACCAGAGGGACCAGGAGCCAGGTGTTCACCGGTGGGGTTTGTTCACGTTTTGGTGTTTGCTTGCTTTCCCCATGTGTCATCATAGCTCTGTTCTGTGCTGTGTCCACTGCCTGGAGGTTGAGCTGGGGTGTTTTATGTTGGATTTGGTTGCATGGCAGCACTGTGAGCCTGGTTGAAGGCAGGGAAAGCCGTGGCTCTGCAACCCCACAGGATGCTGAGCCTGCTCTTGTTAGAGCCCCACCAGTGCACCAGCACCATGACCATGGCAAGGCTCACACTGGCACCCCAAGCACCCAAAACCACCCAAATTCCCCCAGCAGCTCCCACCAGGCCATGCCTGGTGTCCCCATATCCTGGAAGAGGCATCCCTTCCTTGCCATCATCCTGGCTGTGCCACCTTCCTGCAAATCCTGTGGCTGCCCACTGGGATCTCGTGTCGTGCCATGCTGTGCTGTGCTGGCTGTGGGGCCAGGCAGCAGCGGCTGCTCTGCCTCTCCCCAGGGACAGGCAGCAATTTTCCTGCTCTGAAGAAGCTTGTGAAGGTTTGAGTGAATCTGGGAAGCAAATCTAATTGGCAACCTGGTAATTCCTCGGGGGGACATGTACTTTGGTCATATCTAAGTACATTCCAGCCAGTGTTTAAGACACGCTGAATCCAAACTTGGACAGTCAAATACCAGCAGCTCTAAGCTCCTTATCTGTTTCAGGCAGATTAACTCCTTAATCATCTCTTTTGGAAGTTCCCTGCCCCAAATTCCTCTCCCCTCCTTTCCCCCCGCCCCCAGTTTTTCAGCAGGAACAAAAGGAACCGATTTTGCAGGGTGCCAAAGGTGGGGACGGTGCCTGCTGTGATTGACAGAGTCAATAACCTGGAGCCAGGAGAAGGCCTTTGGAAATCTGCTTCCCACTTCACCTGCCCAGTATTTGTCTTCAGGATTTGAAGCTGGGGAATATATAATACTGAAATAATTTACCACACAGCATCAAACCTCAATTTATTATTTTAAACCTTCTTTTCTTTTATGGTTTTTTTTTTTTTTTTACTTGATTTATTTCTTTCAACACCGTTTTATCCTTATTTTTCCTTTCCCCCAGGGGATTCCAGCTCAGCATCCCCTAGCAGGTGACCACTCTGCAGCCCCCAGCCCTGCTGGTGGCAGGGGGATGCTCATCCCCTCGCTGGCAGGCAGAGGAGGCCGTGCTGTGCCGTGGGGACACAGCCGGTGCTGGCCACTGTCACTCAGGGGAGTGTCGGAGCATTACGCTTCATTACCGAGCTGTCTGCTGCCGGCAGGGGAGGGCTCAGGGCAGAGCCCGGCAGCGGCACAGCCGGGATTGGCTCCCGTGCCTGGACCTGTCTGTGGGCAGATGCTGAAACGTGGCATCTGTGGGGTGCCCATACCCGAAGGCACCTCACAGATTTTGCTGTGATGGCAGTGGGGAGCTGGTGGTTGCTGGGTCACGAGATTGGCTGCCCCAAAAGTGAAGGCAGGAGTTGCCACAGGAAGGCAAAAGGGGGGCAGGGGAATGCCCCCCCATAGCCATGAATCCCACTGAGGGGGTCTCAGTGAGACAGGGACTGGGGATCTCTCTGGGATCACCAGTGATAATTGAATAGCACTTGTCTAAAACACAGCCATAAATGTCCCATGTGCCTGACGTGGTGGGGACACTGGGACAAAGCCCCATCTTCTCCCAGAGAGGGAGAGAGAGTTTGGGATGAGGAGAATGCATGGGATGATGCCAGGGTCTGTCCTTTGCTGTCAGCAGCCATCCCACAGCAGCTGAGGCCTCCTGGTTTTGGATGTGGCAGCGTGAATTTGCTGAGTTTTCCTGATAGAAAAACAGGCTGTGACCAGGGATGAGCCACAGGGGCTGGACCCAGTGGCACATTCAGAAGAGCTGGGAATGTCCTGGGGGTGATGGCCACCTGTCATCCTTTGGGGTCTCCAGTTCTGTTGGGGATGGGGAGACCCACTGGGGAGGAGGTCCAGGACCCTGGGGCTGGGACACGAGCCTGCTCCATTCCCCTGCTCCTGGGCTGGCACTTCCCAGTGTCAGCACTGCACCCCAGCACAAACCTTGACCACTCTACAGTTGAGAAACTGAGGCACAGCTAGAGAGTGGTCATGGTTCTAGCCCAGTGGATTTTCCAGTTCCAAGCTGCTGGGTGGGTGCCAGGTTCTGCCACCAGGTTTGGTGTGGGTTTGCTGGGCCAGCAGGTGCCAGGGGACACGAGCCATCCCTGTCCCATTCCCCAGAGAGTGCAGGCTTATGCATCCAGCCACATCCATGAGCAACCAGCTCACGAGGTGCAGACCAGATCCAGGACTGGGATGAGGATCCTTTCCCTCTCCCATACTTGGGAGAGCTTTTATTTGCTTTTTTTTTGCTGTAAGCAGCATGAACCCTTGGGGCATCAGCATTGCAGAGGAGGGTGCCAAGGGCATGGCATCTGCTCCCCGCCTTTCCTGGCGGGGATGGAGCTTCTGTCCTGCCTCAAGGGGAAACTGAGGCAGGGGACAAGCAGGATGTGGGAGAAGAAGGGAGGGTTAATGATTGGAATGGTTAATTATTATTGGAATTGAAGTGAGTCAGGCCGAGAGCAGGAGGGGAGGGAGGAAGGAAGAAGGATCCCAAGCTGTCAAGCAGAAAATGAGTAAAGAAAAAAACCGTGAGCATGTGGGGAACTGGCCAGGCTGTCACGCTGGCCCTGTGCTGGCCCCATGCTTGGGGTGAGGCTGGAGGGTTGGCTGAAGGTCACCACGGTGGTGACAACAACCCCACGGCCACGGTTGTGCTCATTGGTGCCCTGGCACCGTTGTACTGACGGCTCCAGGCAGGTCTGCAGCAGGATTTGGGTTTGGAGACTGGGATTGCTGTATCTCTCCTAACCTCAGCTGTGTTTCCAGCCTCCTGCAGGGTTGGTTTTCCTTCCCCTCAGAGCCCCAAGGTCGATGTCCAGCTGCTGGCTGGGAGCGGGATCATGTGGAGCCTCACTCCATGGTACATCCGGCCATGAATTTTGCTCTGGAGTGGAGCATGGTTCACCTCCGGAGAGGGAATTTGCTCAGGAAGGCTCAGGCTAAGCATCTGTTTTGCTGTGAGCCTCCAGCCTTTTTTTCCTCCCCTTCTTTTTTCCTTTTTTTTGGTCTTTTTTTTTCTCCTTTTCTCTTATTCTTTCTCTGTGTTTTTCTTCTTTTTTTTTTCTTTTCTATTTTCCTTTTCTTAATTTTCCTTTCCCTCCCCCCTATTTTTTTCTTCTTTTCGCCTTTTTTCTTCCTCTTATTCTCCCCTTTTTTTTCCTCCCTTCCTTTTCAAATCCTTCCTTACCAACTGACATTTTCCACCACCAAGAAAAAAACCCCCAGCAACTTGCTGTGACTCCCGGAACCTCCCATCATCCTCCCCAGCCCAACCCTCTGCAAACCTCCCATCCCTGATCAGCATCAAGGACCCAACCCCCCCTTCCAAAATAAAGGAGGAAAAACCAAGGGGAGAGAGGCTGGAGCTGGCGGCTGAGCCGGATTTCCATGTGAGGGGATGAGGCTGGGGCGGCCACGGGCTTCCCCTGGCAAGCGACAGAGGAACCGGGGCCAGCAGAAACGTTGAGTCATGAGTGCGGTTCGCAGGCGGTGGATTTTTTCCCAAGGAAAATTCCTCACTGGGGAGGAGCAGAGCTGGGAGGGGGGCAGCAGTGAAGGACTGTAGCCCCTAAATGGGACACTGATCTGGGAATGGGGATGCACCCCATTGCGATGGGAATCCCCTGGGCAGGTTCCAACCCCCGGGAGGGCGGTTTGGACAGGGGGGGACCTGCCCAGGGAATTCCCCAGCAGCTGGATGGGAGGAGCAGCGTGATCTGGGGGGGGGCTGCGGGAGATGGGGACCCCATCCTTCCTCCTCCACCTCCTTCCCCACATCCGCCCACCCCCACGCAATGGGCGGCGCAGCCCCAGCTCCATTTATCATCATCTGCGGGCAAGTGAAGTGTGCAGGGAACAGCTGCTCCGGTCGGCTGAGCGCCGAAATGGGGCGGGACGCGGGGCTGGGGGGGCTGGGGGGCTGCCCTGGGGTACCATAACCTCCCAGTCGCTGCACTGGGATGGAGCACTGGCGTGCTGGGAGATGTTGGTGGTGATGGGAGGAGTATTAAAGGGGTTTGCTGTGGGGAGAGCACATTATTGGGGGTGCACTGGGGCAAGGGTGCACTAATGAGAGTGCATTAAAGGGGTTCACTGGGGAGGGGACCATTACTGGGGTGCATTAAAGGGGTTTATTGGGGGACAGGGCAGTGAGGGGGTGCATGGGGGAGAGGGTGCATTAAAGGGGTTCACAGAAGGGGCATTGAAAGTGGGGGGGGGGGGTGCCCTGGCAGCGGGGTGTCTGTGGGTTGCAGGGACAAACACCAGCAGCT
>VYZP01035990.1:101424-115649 GCA_013400635.1 Hypocryptadius cinnamomeus
ATTAAAGGGGTTTGCTGTGGGGAGAGCACATTATTGGGGGTGCACTGGGGCAAGGGTGCACTAATGAGAGTGCATTAAAGGGGTTCACTGGGGAGGGGACCATTACTGGGGTGCATTAAAGGGGTTTATTGGGGGACAGGGCAGTGAGGGGGTGCATGGGGGAGAGGGTGCATTAAAGGGGTTCACAGAAGGGGCATTGAAAGTGGGCGGGGGGGGTGCCCTGGCAGCGGGGTGTCTGTGGGTTGCAGGGACAAACACCAGCAGCTTTACAGCTGCCCGGAGGATTTGCCCCTACCCCGGGCGAGCCCCACGGGTCCCTCTGCACTGCTGAGGGGGGTCTGTCTGTATTCCATCCCCCCAGTTCCTCTCCTTCACAGCTCCTGAGGCAGGATGCCCTTTCCTGGTCTGTCCCACACACCCCAGCTCCCCCCCCGCAGCCTTCCCTTTTCTCTCCTCCCTTAATAATCAAATTCTCCGGAGCACTTTGCGGTGTGGCAGCCAGCCAGAAAGGGTTTCTTTAAACTCCACCAGCTCACAATTAAACAAATCCGGGGCTGACGCTACTCGATAGGCGCTTATTCCCCTCCCTGAGAGCTGCCGGGGGATCCAGGGGGGTCCAATCGCTTCGTTCCCAGCTCCGATAGCACCTCACCGTGTGGGGCTGCACCCCTGGGTGTGGGACGAGGGTTGGGAGGGGGTTTGCCCCGGGGTTTGGGGTGGGGAACGGGGTGTCCGCGGTGCCAGCAGTGCTCTGATGGCGGAGCATCCCCCTGCGAGAGCGCGCTGCTATTTTTAGTCGCTGAGTCCTTGTTGATGGTACAGCAGCGAAGGCGAGGGAGCAGCCGGAGGAGCAGCAGGGCTGGATCAGCCCCCGCGGGATGAGCAGCAGCTGGGAAGCAAGGCCAGCGTGCGGGGACACGGGGGACGCCTTTTGCCCCCTGGGGCTGAGGGGTTGGGGGTCTTGGGTGCTTACCGAGGGTCCCTGCCATGGGAAGTCCTGGGCTGCCTTCAGAGGGCTCCGGATCCGGCCATGCTATGTCCCTGCCAGGCAAGAGGAAGGGGGGAGGAAAGGGGAGAAGGCAGGAAAGGCAGGCAGGGAAGGAAGGAAAGGCAGGCAGGGAAGGCAGGCAGGCAGGCAGGAAGGAAGGAAGGAAGGAAGGAATAGGGGGAGGAAAATAACAGAAAATCCAGCCACGCAGCACAAATCCTCCCGAGCAGCAGGTGGGCTGCGGGCCACCATGTATGCTGGCCTGGCAGTGCCACACAGTGCCCCGGCTCGGCCCCTGGCATCGGCCCATGCCATGCATCAGCCCCCAGCACCATGGCAGCATGGCCCCGTGCACCATCATGGCCCCGGGTCATACCCTGGCGCATCAGGGAGGTGCTTCAGGTCCTTGTGTGTCCCCCATGAGTGCCACGGGCTGTGCTGGGCTGTCCGTGCTCCCTTGGGACCAAGGGGACAGGATGCTCTGGCTGTAACCAGCCGTGCTTCTTGTGTGTTGTGCCAGTGCTGGTCACCGTGGTGGCCTCAAGTCCTTGTCCTCTCCCTTCCCAGGGACCCACGCCATGAGCCCTGGCCACAGCACGGCTTTGCCAAGGGCAGGTGTCCAGCTGCAGCCATGCAACAACAGCCCTGTATCGATTCCCATCTCAGAGGCAGTGGCTGGAAACTTCTTCAGGGTCAGGAGAGCACGTCCAGCAGGGACGTGGCAGGGACAGTGAGTGGGCAGAGCCCCTGGGGCCAGCCACAGCCACCTCCCTCTCCAGGGGAAGGCTGTAACCTCCCTGCTGTCGACAGCTTGATTTGATGCCATTAAAGCGTTTGCTCGGAAACAGCCTGCATCAGGCACAACATCTGGCACGGCCCTTCCCCAGCAAAGCCGTGGCAGATCCGAGAGCAGAGCTGGCCCCTGGCTCTGCCAGCGGCTCCAGGTGCTGCTGGTGATGAGTGTGTCCCCTCCCAGGGACAGCCTGGTGCCCAGGTGGCCCACAGGGACATGGGACCGTGGCTCTGGGCTTGTGGGATTTCAGCTGGAACGCGTTCCCTCTGTGCATCTCCACCTCTGTGTGCTGGTGACTGATCCTTCCCCTCACACCATGCGCTGCTGCTCATCCCGACATTGTCCCAGCTGTTTGGAAAATTAACAATAATTAATTAATAATAATAATTAATTAATCACAATAATTAATAATAAAGGAGAAAGGGGAGAAAAGCTTCCCCTAAAGCTTCAGCCCAGGGTCTTCTCAAGCCGATTTAATTTTTCAAACCCACTCCCACACAGCATGAAGGGCTCTTTGCTCCCATTAATTCTCCCACCACAGCCCAGGGCTGCCCCACAGCCTGTCTTTGATTTTCCTGCCTTTGTTTCAGCAGCACTGGCACAGGATACCATACTGTGGTAGGGGCTTTTGTGCCAGCTTTCCAGATTTTTTGACCCATCTTTTCCCTGGAATTTAGGCTTTAGCTGCATCCAGTTGCCCACAGAGCCTGCAAGGTGCAACTGCAATATGTGGCAATGACATGGAAAACATCCCAAAAGGGGATGGGGAACAGGGAGGGATGGGGTGCTGGGCTGGTGTGGGTGGCACTGAGCCTGGCTCCAGTGGTGCCTGAGGACACTGTGATTGGTGCATGCCTGAGCAGCTGGCATCTGTGGAAATAGAATTAAATAAAGCCCCGTGTGTGTGTGTGTGTAGACCCCAGAAAGGTGCTGAGGTGTTACTGGTGGGTGCTGCAAGGAAAAGGGCTGAGCTGGGACCTGTCAAACCAGCAGTGTGGTTTATGTGGCTCTGGCAGAACTGCCAGCAAAGGGACCATGTGGTGCTTGACATGCTGTGGCAGTGGCATGAGGGTGATGGAGGGACATGTGGGGACACACATGAATCCATATCCTGGCTCAAGGCTGCATGGCACCGCTGGGAAGTGTGCCAGGAGCTGGGATGGGCTCAGACAGACACTGCCAGCACCCCGTGCCCTCCTCTTGTTATACTCATTGCCTTGATGGAGGCTTAGGGGACAGCGCTGGTGTCACCACTGTGTCACTGCCAAAGGAGCAGCACTGAGGATGTCCCTGGACAGCCACAGACCCTTGGGGCTGCCCTAACCCAGGCTGACAAACCTCTGTCTCATCCAGGCTTGTGTCCACCCCAGTACCTTCAACCCACGGGTACTGGGGACAGGCAGGATGCATCCCCCTGCCACCAAGCCCTTCATTAGCCCCCACAAGCCACTTGACTGCCTTAAGAGATCAAACCAGTGCCCCAGGTGTGTCCCTGCTCCCAGAGCAAGCGGGCTGAGGAAATGGGGAGCTTTAATGACGACGGTGGCCAGGCGCTCAGTAATGACGGCTGCTGGCAGGAGCAGACAGCTTCCAGATGGCATCGCGCCGGGGCAGGGGGATCGCTGGGGCCAGGGGGGCTGCGGGAGGCAGCAGCCGGCAGAGATGGGCAGAGCCAGCAAGTTGAAATGACTTTTTTTGCAGCAGAGCCTGCGGTTCTGGCCCTCCGCGCTGCTGCTTCCAGTAATTAGCCCAATAATTAAAAAGAATGGCGATAAGAGGGGTGTGCAGAGGCGCTCGCAGGATCTCGGCATCCCTGGGGAGGCGTGTGAGAAGGGCGGGAGTGATTTGCGGATGTGAGGGGTGGTGGATGTGTGAAACACAAAGCAGAGGGCCCCCGACACGGTGTGGGGGGTCACTGCACCAGGTGACCAGGCAGGGAGGGGTGGGCAGCAGGGATGGGCAGCTTCAGCAGCAGAGGCAGGAGGATGGCTGAGCCCACTGCAGGCAGGGAGGAGGCAACCAGACCCCAGCACCCTGCTGCCCATGGGCACCGTGCTGCAACGCAGGGAGAGGGGATAGAGGAGGATGCAGGACGCTGCAGGTGGGGATGCAGCGCCAGGCAATGTGATGCAGGGCGACACAGCACGATGCTGAGTGATGTGAGGTGACACAGAGCCAGCTGCTGCCATCGGGGCGGTGCAGTGCACACGGATGGGATGCAGGGCAATGGGATGCCACGCAGGGCAATGAGATGCAGGGCAATGCAAGCCAATGCAATGCAGGGCAGCACAATGCAGGGAGATGAAATGCAAGGTGATGTGGTGCAGGGTGATGTGAGGTGAGGCAGGAGGAGGCGATGCAGGGCAATGCAGCTCAGGGCGATGCAATGCAAGGCAACACAATGCAGGGAGTCAAAATGGAAAGTGATGCGATGCAGGATGAGGCAAAGCAATGTGATGCAGGGTGATGAAAGGCAAGGCAACATGAAGCAAGTGTAGGTAGCGTGAGGCAATGCAATGCAGGGCAAATCAGGGTGATGCAATTTGGGGTGATGCAAGGCAACAAGATGCAGGGAGGTGAAACAGGAGGTGAGGTGTTGGAGAGCAACGCAAGGCCATGCAGGCAATTCAATGCACCATGGGGTGATGCCAGACAATGCAGGGCAATGCGAGGTGATGCAGCATCATGTGCTGTGTTCCAGGGCAGCTGTGAGATGATGCCCAGTGGGGCAATGCCCAGCAGCTGAGGTGAGGCGAGGCAATGATGTTCCCATGGTGCCTGTGACACTGGCCCTCTCGGACCCCGGCCCACCGTGGTGGCAACACTTCATTTGAATTCTCGCCTCTCTCTCTTCGCAGATAACGAGCCCGCGCCATGCAGTCCTTTCGAGAAAGGTGTGGTTTCCATGGCAACCAGCAGAGCTACCAGCCGACTTCACAAGATACATCACGCCTGGAGAATTACAGGCATCAAAGTCAGGCAGGGCCGAACTGCGAGCGGCAGAGGCTGGTGGCGAAGGAGTACTACAGTCAGCAGCAGCTGCCGTACGCGGGCTATGAGAACAGCGCCGTGGAGAAATACCACCGGGGAAACAAGCAATTAGCAGGGCAGCAACTGCAGGGCAGGCCGGCCTTTTCCAATTACACCGTGCAGGAGAACAGCCCTTATCCGGCCCGGTATTCCGGGGACGAGAGCCTGCAGGCGTGGGGAGGCCAGCCACAGGCACTGCCCGGCGGTGTGGCCAAGTATGAGGACAACCTGATGAAGAAGACAGTGGCGTTGGCGGGTGGGCGGCCGTACCATGAGCCAGCAGCCACCTCGCTGCCCTTCCGGACTCACTTCCAGCAGCAGCCGCAGCAGCAGCAGCAGCAACAGCAGCAGCAGCCGCCCGCACTCCCCTACCCCAAGCTGCAGCGGCAGAAACTGCCCAACGATGTCTCCTCACCCATGCCCTTCTCACAGAGCCCTCACTTCGGGCAGCACTCCCAGTCCTTCCCTGCCTCCTCCACCTACTCCTCGGTGCCGGGGGGCAGCCAGCCGGCACACTCCTACAAGAGCTGCACGGCGCCCTCGGGGCAGCCGCCGCTGGAGCGGCCCCTGGGTAGCGCTGCCAGCCTGGCCCCCGGCCCCCGTGTGCCCAACCTGCACGGCTACCAGCCCAACCGCATTGGCTACGAGCAGCCCCCACAGCCACCGCCACAGCCCCCCCAGCCGCCACCACCACAGCCCCCACAGCCACCACAGCCCCCGCAGCCCCCGCAGCCCATGCAGGGGCGGCATCACGCCTCAGAGACCCTCCACTACCAAAACCTGGCCAAGTACCAACATTACAACCAGCCAGGCCAGACCTACTGCCAGGGCGATGCGCCGCCCGTCCGGACCCCGGAGCAGTACTACCAGACCTTCAGCCCCAGCGCCAGCCACTCGCCGGCTCGCTCCGTCGGCAGGTCCCCGTCCTACAGCTCCACTCCTTCCCCTCTGATGCCCAACCTGGAGAACTTCCAATACAGCCAGCAGCCCCTGAGTGCTGGTGCCTTTCCGGCTGGCATTGCTGACCACAGCCATTTCATGCCGCTGCTGAACCCTTCTCCCACTGATGGGACGAGCCCCGACACTCAATCTGGGAACTGCAAAAACATGCAGAAGGAGAAGCTGCCCGAAAACCTGCTGTCAGACCTGAGCCTGCAGAGCCTGACGGCACTCACCTCCCAGGTGGAAAACATCTCCAACACTGTCCAGCAGCTGCTGCTCTCCAAAGCGGCTGTGCCCCAGAAAAAGGGCATCAAGACCCCAGCGAGGACCCCCGAGCAGCTCAAGGGGCAGCACTGCAGTCCTGAGAGCAGCACCTACTCGGCAGAGCAGGTGGGGACCCCCCTGTCTGACCCGCTGAGCACCCCCCAGTCTGTCCACGCTGAGACACAGGACACTGACTATCTCAGTGGGTCAGAGGACCAGCTGGAGAGGAGTTTCCTGTACTGCAACCAGAACCGCAGCCCTGCCCGTGTCAACAGCAACTCCAAGGCAAAGCCTGAGTCAGTGTCCACCTGCTCTGTGACCTCCCCAGATGACATGTCCACCAAATCAGATGACTCTTTCCAGAGTATCCACGCCACGCTGCCCCTGGAGACCTTCACCAAGTATGTGAGCAATGAACGGGACTGCCCCCGACTGCTCCTCAGTGCCCTGTCCCAGGAGGAGCTGGCTTCTGAGATCATTGTTCTGCAGGATGCCATCAGTGAGAAGGCAGACAAAGCCTGGGCCAACTTGCCCATGCTGGGCAAGGAGACCACCAAGTCCCCCTTCCAGATGGAGAACCACCGGCCCAGCCTGGACTCCATGGTGAAAGGTGCCTGGCCCAGCCAGGGTGACTCCAGCACGCTCACCGAGCCCCTCAAGCTGGACAAAGCTTCAGGGGCCAGCACAGGGAAGGACTTTAGTGAGGAGGTGTACGAGGGTCCCCAGGTGGAGTTCACAGCCACCGAAAGCAAGGATGTGCTGAAGGACACTGCCCCACTGGCCTTCAACTCCAAGCCCAGCATCCCGGCAGCGACGTCAAGCGCGGGAGCCACCGGCTACAGCTGCTACTCAAACACCACCGCCAACTCGGTGGCGTCTGAGAATGCCATGGAGCATTTCGAGTGGCCGGAGGAGAGCCTGGGTGAGGCCTGCCTGCGGTGGAAGGATCTCCAGGCCACCGACCTCCCCAAGGGCTTGTTTCCCAGCAAATTGGTGAGCTCCTGCAAGGAGAAAAAAAACGCCTGTGGCTTGGACTTGTGCGATGGAGAGCAGCCAGCCAAGAGTGAGCCAGTCCAGGACTTTGGCCAGCAGGTGATGGAGGAGGAGGAGGAGACACTGACCTACGATGAAGCAACAAAGGCAGACAGCGAGAGGTGGCTGCAGGACACCCGGCACTGCTGCTCAGCTGGGGACTTTAGTGAGATCCCCATCATCTCCTCACCGGATCTGAAGGAGTCAGACCTGGAGGCAGAGGAGTACTCCTCACTCTGTGAGCTGGCTGGCTCGGAGCAGAAGTCAGTGACATACGATGCCTCACCACCCAAGCCCCCGGAGATGCCAGCCGTGCTGTCCTCCAGCGAGGTGCCTGTGTCTGCTGAGGAGACCGTCAGCACAGTGGAGAAGGAGAGCTCAGCTCCCACCCCACGCCTCTCTGGCCAGTCTGTCATCCTGCTGGGCCCTGCTGTGGGCACGGAGACCAAGGTGAAAAGCTGGTTCAAATCCTCCCTGCCTCACATCCAGCCTGAGGAGGAGAATGGTGGAGGGGAGACATCCCACCTGGAGGCGGCCGATGCTGAATCTGCCTCATCGGTCATGGTGAAGCAGCAACTCACACCCGAAAACGTGCTGGGGAAGATGGAGCCTGTCTCACGGGGCAAGAGCCTCCGCAACAAGAGGGTCCACTGCCGGCTGCCAGAGGGGGATGGCTCTGGCAGCACCGTGCTGAGTCCCTTCGATGAGCTGCCAGCAGCCAGCAGTGTGGCCGGCACTTGCCTGGGGCCAGACGGACAGACGGAGGTACCGAGCAAGAGCGCCCAGAGCCAAACACCCCGGTTTCCAGCCGAGGGGCTGCCGGCACGCATGTGCACCCGCTCCTTCACCGCCCTGGCCGAGCCCCGCGCCCCTGCCCCACTGGAGGGACTGAAGGCCCCCGCGCACCAGGAGAAGCTGGGGAAGAAGCCCGGCTGCGGCGTGAAGCAGCGGGTGGCTTTCAAAACCAGGAAGCGCAACAGCCGGCCGGCCCCCAGGGTGGTCCAAAACGCCAGCGATGCCACCCTCCTGGTGCCCGGCTTGGTGGCGGCAGAGGAGGTGGCAGGGCCGACACCGCTGGAGGGGGACGCGGTGGAAGCTGGGGAGAGGGACCAGCGGTCGATGATCCTGCGCTCGCGCACGAAGACACAGGAGGTTTTCTACACCAAGCGGCAGAGGGGCAAGCGGGCAGCTGATGTCCGGCTGAAGAACTGCAAGGCGCCCAAAAAGCTCATATCCAACAACCACCTCCCACCTGCCTTCAAGCTGCCAGCGCCAGGCAGCCCCCACAAGGAGGGCAAGGTGGGTGCCCGGATGAAGCTGCCCAAAGCAGGGCCGGGCGTGGGGGGCAAGATGTCAGAGCGGCCGCTGCACTCACTGAAGAGGAAGTCCACCTTCATCTCCCCCATCCCCACCAAGAAGAGGAACCTGGTCCTGCGGAGCAACAGTGGTAGCGTGAAGGAGGAGAAGCCGGAGGGTCCCCCCAGCCTCTTCAAAAAAATGCCGGTGGCCAAGAAGGTGAAAGCCAAGCTGCCCCCCAAGAGCGCTGGTGAAGCCATCCCGAAGCCCCCCCTGCCGAAGGAGGCCTCTGATGTCTGCATCAAGATCACCTCCCGGGCGGCCTTCCAGGAGGCCACCAAGACCAAAGTGCTGCCTCCCCGCAAGGGCCGCGGCCTCAAGCTGGAGGCCATCGTCCAGAAGATCACCTCACCCAACCTGAAGAAGTTCACCTGCAAACCAGCAGCCACAGCAGTGGCAGCTACAGTAGCTGCCTATGGCTCCTCCCTGACCCCCGCTGGGGTGGAGCGAGAGCGGGTGGTGAAGCACGGTGGGGTGGCTGTGGCAGTGGGCGATGCAAGGCTGCCCAAGCTGGGGGCAGCACAGAAGGTGCCCACGATGCCGGTGGCTGAGCCGCTCTGCCGGAACCCCAATGGCCGAGCACCAAAGGGGAAGCCGGGTGGTGGGAAGAAGCTGCCCCATGACAGTTGCCAGGGGGAGGCTTGTGGGTCAACGCCAGGGACCCAGTCCAGCCCCAACATGGTGGCCAAGAACCTGGGGCTCCTCCCCAAGAAGAGGAACCGCAAGGGCAAAGCAGCAGCGCTGGGCATGGCCAAGGCGCCCCTGAGCCCTGCACTGCCACCACCACTGCCCCGGGAGCGTGTGGCGGGCCCGGGTGGTGCTGAGGAGGCACCTCGGGAGAAGAAACCAAAGACTGAGGAGAAGGAGGCGGGGAGCAGCGACGGCCCTCCTGAGGGACGCTCCGCCGCCGGGCCGGCGCGGGGGCCGAAGCCGCGGGCCAACCACTCCAACTACAACGGCTACTCCAAGCGGCAGCGGAAGCGTCTGGGCCACGGCAAGGCCAAGGCGGTGCCGGCGCGGTGCAAGAGCCGCGGGAAGCGGCGGCGGCAGCCCCAGCAGGCCCCGCTGCTTCACCCCGCCGAGCCCGAGANAGGCGGCGCGGCCGGAGGGGGCCGCCGAGGCGGCCAAGCAGAGCTCGCTGCGCTCCAGCCCGCGGGGCATGTTCCGTCGGCTGCAGAGCTGCTACTGCTGTGACGAGAGGACAGAGGGCGAGGAGGCGGCCGAAAAGCCCCGGCGGCACGAATGTCACAAGGCCGAGTCGCCGCCGCAGGAGCCGGCGGGCGACACGCAGGAGCACTGGCTGCACGAGGCCTGTGCCGTATGGACCGCTGGGGTTTTCCTGGTGGCGGGGAAGCTCTATGGGCTGCAGGAGGCTGTCAAGGCGGCTGCCGACCTGGTAAGAGCTCGGCTGCACGCCCGAGGCGGCATCTTCCGCTGGCCTCCTTCAGCCAACGTCATTCCCGTGTCTGCGCCTCCGGTCGGGATGGAAATTAATAGTTCTGCCCTGGGAGAGCAGGGGAGGTGCTCAGTACCGTGAGCCCTGCTGGGTCCCTACGAGATGTGTGCTGCTGCGTCTCTGATAGCACCTGAACTCTCCCTTTTAGGCACAGAAATAACCTACGGGTTATGTTTTAGGAAGGCGACTGGGCCCTCCTGGGATTGTCACATCCCCTGGCCCAGCTGTGTGTTACGGGTGGCTCAGAGCAGGGCAGATGCTGCAGGGTGGGAGATGAAAATGGGCACAACACAGCCTGATGCCACCGTGATGGGCAGCAGGGGAAAGGGAACCAGAGGGAGGGGATGACCCTGCCCTGCTCCTCTCCCACAGTGACTGGAGCAAGGTGTGAGCAAAATAGGGAGGTTGCTGAAGGGGATGAGATGTTGTGGCTGGCCCATTCCTGGAGGGGTTCAAGGCTGGATGGGGCTTGGAGCAACCTGTTCTAGTGGAAAGTATTCCTGCCTGTGGGAGAGGGCTGGAACGAGATGAGTTTTTTTCAGGTCCCTTCCACACCATTCTGGGATTCTGTGGTGTGGATTTTTAGTGCTGGGGAGAGGAAGGAGACAGCCTCCCATCAGAGGCTGTGCAGGGGGTTTCCAGCAAGTCCCTCCAGTGCCAGATTTGGGGGCTGGCTGTATTCCCAAGCCTGTGTGTTCATTTCATGGCTGTCTGGAGGCTGCTGCCCTCACCACAGAGCCAGGTGCTCCCATCTCTGCAGCACCTGCACAGGGACGAGGCAGGTAGGACACAACCCAGGTCATGTCCTTTCCCCTCCTGCTCCATGGAGTATGGCTGTGGGCTCGGTGTCATCCAGGGGAGTGGTATGGCAGGTAGAAACCTCATGCATGGCTACAGACAACCCAGTGACAGGCATGGTGTGGTTCACAGTGCGCTGGCACGGGAGGAAGGATGTTACCTGGGAGAGGCAAGGAGGGGCTGGAGGGGATCAGGGATATCCGTGTTGCCCTCGCTGCTGGGGCTGTCGTGGTTCTCTTCTTCTGTGCTGGGCTTTGACAGGGTCTCTCTGTCTCTCCACATCTCTCCTTCCCTGCTCCGAATTCCCGGGTGCGTGTACAGAAGTGCTCGAGCTGCCAGCAAGCAGGAGCCACCGTGGGCTGCTGCCAGAAGGGGTGTCCCCACACCTACCACTACGCATGTGCCATCGACACAGGTGAGCCCGGCCACAGGGATGGGGCATGGGGTCCTGGGCACTCTGACCCAGCTGAATGTGGGGCCCATTGCTCCAGGGTGAGGGGTTTGTGGCTCGCTGGCTTGCAAGGATGGTGATGCCCACTGTGCTGGCAGCACTGGCAGGTGTCACGAGCTTGTCTGGCCTCAGCTGAGCCCTTCACACAAACGCTGTGGCTGGTGGGTGGCCGTGGACTGGGGGGACACTGCCTTCCCCTCACTCGGGGGCAGCTGCCTCGCAGTGCAGGCTGTCCCCTGACACGTCCTTGTCCTCTCCTCGCAGGCTGCTTATTAACTGAGGAGAGCTTCTCTCTGAGATGTCCCAAACATAAGGTAAGCCAGAGCCCCCTGTGCACCCCCCAATGCTCTGCAGCTCCCTGTAGCAGGAGGATCTGCCTTCAGACCCCAAATTCCTGGGGATGCCCATCCTGGATGCTCAGCTCTGTGTTGGCATCACATCCCTGGGGGTATTGGGTGTGCCAGCCACTGGGTCTGGGGCACCCCAGCCGGGTCTGAGGGGTCTGATCCCCTTCCCTGAGCACAGACGAGGTGGTGAATGATGGTTGAACCCCTTCTCAAAGTGCTGCGTCCCCGCTGGATGCCCGATTATTTTCGGGGGTGGGGGGCAGTGAGGACAACCCAGGGCCACCCTCCCTCCAGCAGGATCCCCGGGCTGACATCTCCGTTCTCCCCGCAGAGGCAGCCGGTGTAGCGCCCGCAGGCGCCCGCCCCGCCGCCAGCGAGGGACCGGCAGAGGAGGCAGCGCCTGGAGCAGAGCGGGGCCGGGCCGGGCCGGGCTGTACCGGGGAGCCCCCGCTGCCCGTGAGCGCCCCGGGACCCCCCGAGCCCGCTCCGGGCGGGCGGATCCAGCGCCGGGCTTTCCCTCCCGCCGGGTCCCGGTAAAACCCGGTCTGGATACGCGGGGGACGGATCGGGATCCCCCACCCGCGATGGCTGCACAGGGGGCGGGGGGTGTCCGTGTACGAGGGGGGGTCCCGGCGATGTTGTCTTACTGTGGGGCCGCCGGACCCTCCGTGGGTCCCGGCTCTCAATATCACACTGATCTGATCTGAGATGTTGCCTTCAGCAAACCTCATGGTGTCTGTATATAGTTCAGCGAAGAAGAAGATTAAAAAAAGACAAAAAAAGACCAAAAAAAAAAAGAAAAATAAGAAAAATGCGGAAAAAAAAAAGGGCAAACAACGGCCTGCTGTTTGAAACACCACTCTGCTTTTTCTGTTTTGTTCTTCCATCTCCTGTTTGCCCACTCCCAGGGTGCTGGGGGGATAAGGGTGCTTGGCCAGGCTGGTGGGCACCCACCGGGCTGCCCCAGCCCCGCTCCCAAACCCCAAACCCTGACTCATTGCACCCCCACCCTCCCACTCCATGCGGCGCTGGCACTGCTGGGCTGGGGACACCTGGTCCTGCTGTCCAGGACCCCCCAAAACCCACCCTCCTGCCTGTGCTTGGCCTCACCAGCACCCCTTCTGTGGCTCCTCTCCTGGGGGCTTTGCTCCCTGTGCTTGTGCTGAACCCCACAGCTCTGCGTGCTGAACTGGAGGAGGAGGAGGAGGCGTTTGCTTCCTCCCTCCACATGGGCCTGGCTCACCCCTCACTGCCCTGGGTTTGCTCAGCTCCCTTGACTTTTGCTTCCTGGCCACCTCAGTGGAGCTGGGGGACTGCCCAACACTTTGGTGACCCCTGCCCGCGTCCCCAGGCTCCACAGCCCACCTTTGTGTCACCCTGACACGGGTAGCAACCAGCCCAGGGTGAACCAACTCCAAATCTCATCCTAAAAACAGCCACTGGCTGTCCCCCAACCTCTGCAGCATCCTGCAAAGGGGGGCACACTGCTGGTCCCATCCATGTCCCCTGCAGAGCCAGCACCCCATGTCCCCACCACCTCTTGTGTCCCCTCCATCCCACCCGCCCCAAGGTTTGCTGGCCACACAATGTCTGTTCTTTCAGCAGCTGCCTCGGACACAGGAGTGAAAAACAAAAAGAGGAGGTGAGAAAAAATTTTTAAAAGGGAGAAATAATAATAATAATAAAAAATTAATTTAAAGAAGAAAAAAAAAATCCTGTGTCCTTGGCAGTGTTGCCTGAAATCTGGCTATTTTTAGTGACATCTTGTACATATGACTGTAAAATGGTAAACCGTGTGTATTATATATTGCCTCATTATATAGTGTATATATATGTATACATATACATATATATAATATATATGAAGACTGTAAATGTTAAGACTAGTGTTCTTATTAGTATATTGCTTCACACTGAAGATTGTGTGTAACAAGCTGTTTCTAAAAGATGTTTATTTTCCTTAAGAGTAAAAAAACAGGTCATTGCATTCAGAGCGTCAATAAAGATACAACGATTGTTTTGGAAGTACGTGGCGCCCTGCTCGTGGCCTCTCTTTATCCTTGGGGGGCTGGTGGGGTCCCCCCTGGGCTGTGACAGCCCCTGCCTGGTCCTTTGTCCCCAAGGGTCTCGTTAGAGGGCAAGGGGTATGGGGACAAGCACTCCTGGGACACCACAGGGTAAAGAGGGGGTGTTTGGGGTCCCTCAGCACCCAGTGTCCCCATCCCTGCCACCCGTGTCCCCCCCTCCCGTGCAGCCCTGTGGGGACAAGGCGTCCACAGCTGTGGGGGCCCCTTGCCCCCCACTTTTGGTGCCAGTCCCCCTCCAATCCAGCACACACCAGTATAAATAATCAGCTTTAATTGTCTGTACAAAACTCTCCAACTATGAAAATACCGTTTAAAAAGGGAAGAGGGGAGTGGGGGGAGGCGAGGGGAGGGGTCTATGTACAAGGGAGGGTGAAGCAAGGACACAGGAGCACCCCCCAGCCCCCCAGGAGCCCCGTGCCACCCTGCCATCCCTTCTCCCAAAGCCTGTCCGTGCTCCGGGGTGGTGGCAGCTCTTAATGGGGGGGATCAGTGCTGGGGAGGAGGGGGTACGGTGGGGGTCCCCTCTTGCCTACCACGGGCATGGCTGGGCAGGGGGCACTTCCCCACTGCCATGGGGCCGCACCTCCAGAAGCAAAGCCCCAAACCCAAGGGGTCCTGCAGCAGTGGGACCCTCGGGGGGCCGGGCAGAGACCCCAGGACGGGGTGTGCACGGAGGGGTGC
>VYZP01035991.1:0-50000 GCA_013400635.1 Hypocryptadius cinnamomeus
CAATTCCTTCCCAATATCCCATCTAACCATGACCTCTGGCAGTTTAATTACAATCAGCTTCCAGAAATTGCCCAAGGCATCAATCTTGATTTACATCTTTTAGCTTGTGCCCTTGTCCAGTGAGATTCTGTGGTCACAACCAGCACAACCCAGTCTACATATCATTTATCTGGGAGTAATTAACAATTTGAATTAAAAAATGAAATTTAAAGGCAGGTTGAAGTAAAAACACCATGTCCTTTACCAATTCCAACACACTGAGCCTTTCCCAGGATCTCCAATACACTGTATTGGCCTTTCCATATGTAACAGTAGGGGCATGACTCTAAAGGAAATTCACAAATACTTTATGAGGGAATTGCTTCATTCTGTTCATTTATTTGAAGACAAACAGAAAAAGAAGCAAGGGCTCCATTTCAGCTGATGAGTGGGAACATTTTCAGAAAGCCACTGGAGTTAACTCTACTGTCTTGTTGTGTTTTCATCTTTTCATCTTCCCAATGCTAAGCAACCAAGGGATATCTACTTCCTTCCTTATGCTGCAATGCATTAAAGCTTGGAAACCAACAAACCCAAAAAGACCAGAAAAGGAGATAAAAGAAATAGGCAGCATTAAAATTACATGTACTGTAAGCAAAGGATCTGTAACTAGCATATTTTGATCTAGAATGTGAGTGAAAGTTGTTTTAGAAAGCCATTGGATTTTGGTTCTTGGACAGTTCTCACACATCCACCTCTAATAAAAGCTCAAAGCTCAGTGAAAACTGCAGTGCAAACCTGGAAAAAGGCATCCAAACTGCTGAGGAGAAACCTCCAGCACAGGTCTGTGACAGCAGCAACAGCCAGAGTCCACTAGTGGCTGAGTAATTGGACAGAGAGGAAGAAAGTCCAACTCCTGGCTACTGTGATTTCTTGTCAGGAAACTACTTTGGGTGATTTATTTCTCAGGATATCTTTTGTCTTTGAACCTCTCTGCACTGGCTACTGATGAGGTAATATTTGTAGATTTTTTAAGCAAAATAAATACTTCAGAAGTTCAGGGTTTTCTGCACACTGGTTATATCTGGCAGGCTATCAGTTAAAATAACCAGTTTTACTCACTGTACGCTAGGAACATGAATGTTCCATAAGAGCTGAGGGATGTGCTGTCTTGCTTATCAGCAGTTGTGCCATCATGCTTGAAAGAGTGGAGAAATATTGATGGCAACATGGGCAGTTAATGTTTTTTAAGAAGAAGCACCATGTTCATGTTTCAGACTTTCATTGCTTAAGCTTGTTTTCAGGTCAGCAGCAGGACCAAGGTTTTGATGACAAGAACAGACTTTCCTTTCCCTTCCCTGCTCTTGCATTCCCACCAGAGCACTGTTGAAGAAAGCTGATCTCCAGAGCTGAGCCCACCAGTGGGTTACAGCTGGCAGCAGAACTCAGATCCCCAGGGGAGAAAGACAAACAGCAGGGAAAGGAGGGGGACAGGGAGGAAAGGAAAAAAAGCACCATTATTTCCCTGTCCAGAACAGAATAGCTACCTTGAACTACATGGCTGGTTACTCAAACTTTAACCAGAGCCACAGAACAACTGCATATATCCAGGGAATCACACACTCATTTTAAGGAAATTTACATCAATACATGCTGTAAAGTCAGCATAGAACAGAAGAGACATCCATTTAAAATGAATGTCTAACACTATGGTTGGATTTCATAATTTTATTAATGTTCTCCTCCAATTTTAATCTGTCTTTAATGAGACTAATTTAGTACTCCTTAACAAAACTCTCTTGAGTGCATCAGGTTACTCCAGAGACTGTTCTGATTGCTGGAACCCACCATGCCTCACACAACATCATCATCATCTGCAAATCACCCCCTTCCCATCTCCTGTAACACAATCAACCACACGTGATGTTCTCAAGAAGTCAAATTTTTAATGCAAAACCTTGCCTTTATCCCAGCTTGGAAGTTTGCAGGCACAACATCACCCAGTAATGCCCAGAACTTCTAAGGATCAAGGAAGGGATCAAGGGAGGAATGAAGTATCCCTGCAAGTTCTGCTTGTTCAAGTGCCTGAATCACCCCCTTGCTGTCTACACTCATTTTATTTCTCTGCTCTCTGCACTGACTCTGCATTTCCAACACCAGCCCCTTCTCTTGCCCCACCTGACCTGCATGAATGAAAATGTCCCAGTTATGTTCCCTGTGTAAGGACTCTGGAGGCTGAGCCAACCTGAGCTGGCATCTCCTGGCCCTCTCCTCAGTGCCCATTTCTACCAGACCATGGCAATGGCTCCAGCCAAGAGCACCCAGTGCAATGAGTGACTCAGTTCTTACCCCACCACTGCTCTGGAGGCAAGAAAAGCTCTTCCCACACTTTGGTGCTTGGCAGCAGCACCTGAACTGCAGCACAATTGGTTCCTACAGGACATGGGAAGGGCACAGAGGTGACAATCATGTCACTACAGCTCCAACACTACATGGAGACCTGGCTGAATGCAGCCAGTGAAGCACACACAGCCCTGTGCTCCTTCTGTTCTATTTGTCCCTTTTTGCTTTTAACCCTAGAAAACAATGACAAAGATGTCAAACACACCAAGACTGACCACAAACACATAAACAGCAGGGCTTTCAAATGTTGATTAAAATTCCAACAGCCTCAGGCTGTGCTGCTCCCCATTTTGCAAATGTTCCTGTGCTGTCTGTCATGACAACACAGTCTCAATCAAAAACCCATTAGGGGTGGCAGGGAGAAGATGAAGATAAAAACAGGAATACCAAACTCACTTTTAGCACTGAATTTGTTTTCTTTGCGTGTTCTACCAGTTTTCTTCAGACAATTATCACAGACAAACCTATTGAGGAAAAAAAAAAAAAAGCCAAAAATTTAGCATAAACCCATTATGGGAGAGTTTAAACCCAATGTTTGAACATGTAATTTAAATGTCAGAGTACAATATATTTTTCTCTGGCTTTGAACAGCTTATTTCACTCCATTTTTGAGGGATTTAAAGCTGGTTTAACTCTGCCAAGCAGTTACACCTGCATTTGTGTTCTGTGCATACAAACTCCCCTCCAGCCAGCTGCCCTTGGTTAAGAGTTAGAAAGAAACCACACAAATGTGTGTGGATGAATATATACATTTTCATCTGAATATACTGAACTAAGACCCCAAACACACAAAAAAAGTATTTTATTTAGAAATGTTTTGTCCCTTTGTACTCAGTTCTTTAAAAGGCTGTGCCTACATATTAAAGAACAAAGGCAGAAAGTCTTTAATTACATAAACTACATCGGTCTCATTATACAAGGGGTAAAAAACTAACAAGCATCTCTTACCCTGAAGGCCAAATAATATCATAATGTAACACACAAATCTGGTGCATCTTCCGACCACATTCTTTGCAGTCAACAAACCTGAAGAGAAAAAACCAGCAGCAAATTACCTTTGGTGTTAGGTAAGTAATTTTCCAGCATTCAGAATGAAAGAAGGAGTTGCCAATCCTCTGCTAAGAACTGAATCAATTTCACCAGGTCCAATTTACATCTAAGTTTAAAAAAAATACTCAGAATAGATTCAGATGTACATCTATCAATCCACGTGCAAGTTATACATATACATCTATACCTATATATAAATTGCAAAATGTGCTGGTTTAAAAATCTGAAATGGGCTGTCATGCACAACTTCCTCTGGATCTTTTCTATCCTCTTCTAAGCAGAGTCCCAGTTTCACAGAATCCTCAACAATACCTCCACAGATTTAATTCTGAATTGCTGCAACAACCACAAGCTGAATAAATGGTTGCTCAACTTACTGTAAATGTAAGAACTAGTCATTCATGAACCACCCTGCCAAAAAAACATGTATTAACTTGTCTTTGCCTGCATGGCTCTGTTGTAGTCTTGTTTTTATCTTTTGTTTTCAGGTTAAAAAATTGTATGCCAGAATTCTTTTTTTGGATGGGAAAACTGTTAAAGGTTTTCCCAGTCCAGAATGCAGTGCAGGTTAAGAAGCCAAATGCACTGGGGTCTGTCTCAGTCCTGCCTTCCAGGCTGGGGAGGGGCTCTATTTAGAATTTGCAAAGATAAGCAAAGGAATCAAAATGTGTTGTGCCTCAAATTGCCAGAGAACATGGAGCAGGATGATAAAATCCCACTGCAGAGAAAGCAACCCCGTGTTCAGCTGGGCATCCCCTGAGCCTCCCAAGGGTCACACAGGGTACCTTGGCCTTTGGGTGGGCTCAGCACTCAGGGAAGAGAAAAATGTGGTTTAGAACCACAAGGGGATAATGCAGAAGTGCCCCAGGAATGCAGAGCCCGGGGTGGAAGGCTCTGGAGGAGGGAGGGCCATTCCCAGCCCTGGCAGGGCACACTCTTGGAATTACCCAAATAACAGAGCCAGGAACTGTCTGTGGAACTGGCTCCCGTGTTCCTCTGGGGTAGCAAATCAGACATCAACTTTGGGTGCTGTGCCATGAATTTTAGGGAAGGATTCTGCAGTCTGTTTGGGCAGGGAAGGGGGAACAGGAGAGTTCTTTACTCCCTGCCCCATTTCTGCCCTGCTGGCTCAAGGACAAGTGGAAGCAGAGAGATTTTGGGAAGGAAAACAAGAGCCTGGTACTTACGGCTCCGGATCCAGGGTATCGTTTTTCTTCTTTTCAAACTGATCCTTAGAGATGGTTCTAGAGACAAAGAGTTAATATGAAAACTCAGTAGCACCCTCACATCAGAGGCTCAGACAATATCATGCTTTGCTGAATTGCAGCAAACCTCAAGTCTGAAGAAAGCACCTCAGTATTTATTTTGTGGTCAGAGCAAGCAATTCAGTTCATAGCATTTTAAGCTACAGAAAACATTTTTCCCATTTCACTTTCTGGGTAAATTAAAAGTAAGAGATACCCAAGTCTACATATAAAATTAAAATCAAAAAGAACAAGGGAAGCTACTGTCAGTAAAGCAGCCACCTTCCAAACCAGCTTGTAAACATCAAATCTGATTTTTCTGGCCAGGTTACAGGCAAGCCTCTGGTTTTAGAAACAAGAGCTGTGCTTCAAAACGTGAGGTGTCAGAATTAGATGGAGGTTTTCCATTAGAAAAGGTGATGGATTAGTGACATTTATTGACACAGCTTCCACTGCTCCCCTCCAAACACATTACCCAGGGTCTGCCACCCTGGGCATGGGCAGCAGTGCTGGGCAGAGTAACAGACCCAACAGAGCAACAGCTCCTAATCCTGTCCCTATAAATCTCCTGCTAGGAAGGAATAAGGCATTTCCCCCCAGATACCACCCACAGGTTTGGCTTTTACTCCCAAACTAGGACACCCTCCCCCTGCCCCATTCCAAAATTCAGGATGCAGAGGAAAGGAAGAGACTTACGTTTGAGGCTGGGAAGGGTCATCACCCAGGGTGACATTCTCCCCCTGGATTTCAGTGAAACACTTCTCACAGAAGTGATACCTGTCAGCAAGAAGGCCATATTTGGGTGAGCTGGTCCAGCACAAACACAGCCACCCAAGCACGGAGCCACCAACCAGGGCAGGGCAGATCACCAGGAGCACGACGGAAGGGGGGACGTTGTTGGTTGATTGATGGGTCAGTGTGGACAATGAGGAGGCACAGAGGGAGGGGAGGGCAGGATTAGAGAACAGGGGAGGGAACAAACAGCACAGACGTAAGAGGTAAGACGCAAACACCAAGACAACACAGAGCAGAAAGCCAAGGCAAAGCACAGATTAGCATTCGGTCTCATTTCACACATCGTAACAAGTGCTGGGCCTCACTTCCCAAAGCTGGGCAGGATTTGTGCAGTAGCCACCAAGAGCTACGTTTGTACAGGCTTCAAATTTAAGAATTTGGATTTGATTTGCATCGCTCAGGGAAAAAAAATTCTCTTTGATTCCAGGCTTGAGACTGATCCGAGTTTCCTTTGGGTAAAAAGGAGCCTGTCAACAAGCTTTAAGGACACATTTATTACAGATTTAAGTAATTAGGAATATGCTGAAAGCGTTTACTGATTGTGAGTCAAAACTGCAAAAGCAGAAACACTTGATATTGAAAAAAAATCCATAAAAACAATAAATTCAAAATTTGACTGTAAGATTAAATGTGACCAATTGCTCAGCTAACATTCTTTCATATAAATGAAACCAAATCCATACTCTAGACAAACATTTAACAGAAATGCAATTATGGGTCAGAGTTTCCAGCCATTTATATATATAAATACAATATATGTATATATGTGAACAACATGAAATATTGTACATACATACAATATATTTATCAGGTACATTAAAGATGTGGAATTAATTAAGCTTAACAAATTGAACATAAGGCTAGGTACAATTTTTGGTCACCAGACCAAGAGCCAATCCAAGTCATACTCAGCAAAAATAATTCTGCAGTTTACCAAACCAAGCTGAGTAAATTGGAATACAACTCAATGAAAATACAATCTGCATTTGAAAAAATAAAATAACATCAAAGTTACATGGATTTGTGGGGGGAGGTGTTTGGTGGGGTTTTTGTTCTGTTTTGGGTTTTTTTTTGGTTGTTTGTTTCAGATGAACTGGAACCAAAGTTGTCAGGGTCACTAAAATTTAAAGGAGAAAAAAAAAAAAAAAAGGAAGCTAAATGTTTGGAAAGGATATGAATTCACACATGAACAAAGGTAACAGAGAGGCCACAGCTGTAAAATGCAGGAAGGCCACAAAGGATCATCAAAATAAAGGAGCTTTATGGAGAGTGAGAGAGTGGAAGCAGCGATGGCAGCACAGAACGAGGCAGGTTTAGTATTCAGACACCAGAGCCGTGGGGATGGGAGTGTCAGAGGCACCAAGGGGACTCAGGGTCACAATGAACCAACAACTCCAGGATGGAGCCTGAGCAATGGGGCAGCTCTGCCCCCTCAGCCCACCCCGGACACCTCAACTGCTGCAATCCCAGAGAGCCCCAGTCTGAGCTGGCCTGGGGACAGCACCGGGCACTGGCAGGCCCTGATGGCATGGGATGGATCAGAATTCCTGCTGGGACACACCAGGGCCATCCTGGGCAGGGGAGATGCTCCATGAGCCACCCCTGAATGTCCTCAGCACAGCTGAGGAGCCTGGAAGCTCCTGCAGGTGCTCCAGGAGCTGCTGTGGCAGGAGGAGCCCAGCGAGCCCTGCCCTGCCCTGCCCTGCCCGGGGGGCTGGTGCCAGTTACCCCAACCCCACTGACACTGCCATGGAACCACCTGCCAGCACTGCCAGCCTGACCCTCTTAAACTGCACCCAGCTCCTCCTAGGGCACTCCCCTGGCATTAAACACATCGCCCTCCCAGGGAAAACCAGGCTCTGGGAGCTGAGAATGCAACAGAGCAAGGCCAGGAGAAAAACAAATGTATAATACTAATTTATCATTGGGCATGATAAATACATTGTGGTTATTAGAGAGAAGGGTTTCAGGAGTGGGCACAGACAGAGCACATCTCATTTCCACTGACTTCCCTTGCCCCTCACACCCCACCCCTAAACTGATAAAATACTACCTAATAATATTTTTAAAAATTCAAACATAAGAGGTTCAGAAGTTTATATCCTTTCACACATCATTCACTTCTCTTTTTCCTACAAAGTGCTTCTTTAAATTTTTCTTAAATTAAAAACCCCCTCCACCATTTTCCTTACTAACACAGCTGCTCATCATTTTAAAAGTCAGATTGGGAAGGATTGAAAATCAGGAGGACCCAAATATAGGAGAGTGAAGCCAGAAAAATCCATGGCCAAGGCTCCTATTAGTAATTTGCTACATTTAAACAGTCCCAGAAAAGGTTAATTCTGATCCATTTTCAGAATAACTTATGGGCTTTCAAAGCACTCTAAGCTTTAATCCATGATATTAAAATGAAGAAATAAAAACTGAAGTACAGTGAAAATGAATCACCTAAAGATCATGAACATTTGTCCATAAAATAACCAAGGTGAAGCAATAGCTGTAACTTATTATGGATGTGGACCCTCAGAAAGAGACCTGCCTTTTGCATGTCACCACAAATATCCAGCAAAACCCATAAAAAACATACAATACTGTAGTTACAGCAGCCATAGAAACCCCAAAGAATGTACTTATTGCAACACATCAAACATGAAAAGCTTTTCAAATGCAGACTGTTCAGGGGACTCCTGTTTATTAAAGAGCAACATTATGGTTCAACACAAAAGTCCAGAAAATGCTCAATCTCAGCACGAACAGCTGAATTCCCAACTGTAATTAAGTGCAAAGGCAATTCTAAATTCATAACTGGATGGCAGTACTGACCTGAAACACCACTTGTTTATCTCAACTGGATATTCACACATGCAGCACATTTTCTGAACACTTCAACCTGAATTTCTGCCTTATTATGGAATCTGAATGGTCCCATACCAAATAATTAACTAAATGATTGAACTGTAGTGCCTGAGCTCATTTATTCAATGGTGTCTAAATATTCTTAGTTGTAATTCAGTCAGGTGATACTCTGGACATTAAGTGCATACAATTTTGCCTGTTCTGTACATAGAAAATTCAAGAACATTTGAGCAATTAAAGATCTGCTGGAAGCATGGAATTTGTGTTTCACTTGATTACTTGTTTAAGAACATCTAAGATTTGAAGATCACTGTCACAGGAAATTTGAGTGGTTTAGAGCTGATGAACAGGGGCTTTCTATGCAAAATGGACTATTACTTAATAATATGGTGATTCACCTCTAGAAATACCTTTTTGAAAGCCCCAATCATTCATCACTTCATTTAGTGGGCCTGAAACAGAAAACCTCACACTCCTCCTGAACTCAACCCTACCCCAAATCACAAACCCTTATCCCCTTCTCAAGGCAACTGGATGAGCAGAAAAATACGACTTAAATGGACTTTCATGTTTATAATGGGCAGAAAAGTGGAATATCACAGCCCCCAGTGCAGAGGAACCCTCTGCTCCACTCACCCTGGACTTCTTGCTAGTGACCAGCCTTGCCTTCCATGGAATAATCCAAATGATTTAACACAAACTTGAACTGGGAAGGCAGTTTTGAAAGAAGAATGAGCCCTTCTTCAATTCAGTCTGAAGTCACTATTCTTTCCAAATACAGAATGCATAACAAGGAAAGTATTTCAAATTTTACCAGCATTTAAGGGTATGGATTATTTTTCCCCCAATGCCAGCACTGAAGTGTCTCTTTAAATATGTTTTAATTGCTTTATTTCTCTTCAGCCTGACTTTTCAGAGTCCACAGTGGCTGTATAAAACCTTTTCTGAGAGCTCATTAATTTATTCCTGCCTGTCAGTACTTTCTGCCTCTCAAAGGCCACCCAGGCCCCCCCACACAAGGTGGGATGACACATTTTCCTCTCCCGCCTTGTGCTGCTCCAGTGTGGGGCACAACAGGCTGAGAGCTTCCCAAGAGCATGTTTGGAGAGAAGGGATTGCCCAAAAAGATGAAATACAAGTGCTGGAAGTCTGAATTGGTTCTGTGACTTCACAGCTGGCAAGGCTTAGAGGCTGCCAAGCCTCTGGAAAGCAATTCATAACTTCCTTTTCCCTATTTAAAACAAAGCTTTTGTCTCAGCCCATTTGTATTGTGTATTTTATTTGGGGGGGAAGACACACATCATCTAAGAAATCAAAATTAAAGCCAAGTTTTGAGTTTGCTTTGTTATTTTAACACTGGTGATTTGATCATTAAATAGAAAATGAATCTAACAATTGTTCATTAATAATAACAGAAACACCAAGTCTTAATATTAATTAAAAAATGAGAGAAATTTTAATTTTCACAGCTTCTCATGGAGTCTCTGGGTAGTTTTTAATGCTATTTCCAAGCTAATTTAAATATAATGAAGCACTGACTAGGAAGGGGAAACATAAGTCTTGCAATCAATCACTGTACCCCTTACTTGGCAAATTCTGGCACTAACTTGCAAAGAAACCTGCATATTTTCACAATTCTCCTAGAACAAGTTAACAGGATTTCCCAGTGCCTTTCTGCAGTCCTGCTCTTCTCCCTCCAGCATGCCCTGCTCCTCATTTTATGGAAAACATGGACAACTTGACCTGCACTGAAGCATTGCATGGGGCAGCCTGGCTAAGAGCAAGCACTAAGGAACAGAGTGCCTCCCACTGCAGCACAGAAAAACAGAGTCACCTGCAAAAGGACAGCATGGAAAGATAAAAATAGAACTTCTCCCTGACTTGGCTGACAAAGGAAAGTAAAAGTTAAAAATCCTCCTCATCCTCTGTATGTGCAGAGAACTCAAAGGAGATCTCACTTCCTGAATAAGGGAAAATCCTGGATTCAAGGACTTACCTGTTCTGGTAGCTGTAGTAGGCAGCGTCCCGGGGAATAGTACACAGCTGCTTGCCATAGCAGCACAGGGTCTGGGGAGAGAACTCATACTGCAAAACAAGGGAGAAAAGCAGCTTTACAATGGGGGATTTTGTTCAGCAGGGGTCTGTAAAGCAAAGAGGTATCAGAGGAGCCTGCCATGGCCATCACACTTTTCCAGCTATTGTGAATGTACCAGCACTGCCCTCTCAATCTGGTGACAATCATTAACTCTAAAAGCAGCTGGCCCTTTGACCTCTGCTTTATGGACATGGAAAACCAGGGAAGGATTTTAATATTACTTATAACTAAAGAAAGTGTCCTCTGAGGGAGAAAAATACAACAATAATAACAGAAGGGCAGAGCTGCTATCAACCCTTTTAGCTCTGAACATATTTATAATAAAACCAAACTTTCTGCAGCCCTTCCATTCAGTATTTCTATTTCAAAAACAAATTCCCCCAAGCTGAAGCTTTGTGTGCTGACTGCAGCTGGGCTGTTGGGAAGAACACCCCTGGGACACTGGGACACCCACCTTGCGCCCACAGCAGTAGCCCAGGGACTGCATGACCGGGTCAATCTCCTGCTCAAACACCTCTGCCAGCTTAGTGCAAAACTTGTAGACCCGGGAAGTCTTGCGGTTGTAGAGCCAGGCGTTGTTGAACATCAGCCACACATCATCCACGTACTGCCAGGGCTCCTGGTACTGCCCCGTGTCCAGCTTGCGCTTGATGGTCGAGAGATCCATGGGATTCTTCACAATGTCAAAATAATCCTGTAAAAAACACCAAAAAACCTGAGTTTTTAGCAGGTTTTTCAAGATGTTGAAAAAAGGTAAAATGTTTACCTGAGCAAAGATAAAATAGGAGAATAATTACAAATAAATAAATATTTTTAAAACAAATAAATACAATAGAATATTTTTATAGGGCTTTTTTTAATGCCAACTCACAGGAATCCCTAGAAGCTGGGGATCCACAGGCTGTCTGAAGGGAAGGGACTCTGGGTCCTGCCGGTACAAAGCTTCCAGGGTGGGCATGAGAGCCTGGCGCAGCTCCTCAGGCTTGAAAACTGGCAATGGAAGTCAGAAAGGTTAGAAAATTGCCCCCCTTGTCTCCTAATCTCTTGACTCCCCTAAAAAAAACCCAAAGAAATACGTTAACTAAAACTCTGCAAAGGGTTTTCCCGATCAGAGGCAAAACCTCACTCACAAGAGGCAAACACAGCCTTGTATTCACTCAGATCACAGCAGGTGATATTGCCAAAATAGGGATATGGGAACAACTCTAGCCCATGATGATACATATTCTGGAGCATGAAAAAACCTCTCTAAACTTACACAGAATGAAATTAAATCAATTGTTTCAACATGAATGAACCTTTTCTCCTCAAAGGAGAGACGGAGCATAATTTTCCCTCCCTCCCTTCTAACCTTGCTCGCTATTTCCAAGCCAAGATTCCTCCAGCAAAACCCAGTGCAGTGGGCAGGGGTGAGGAGCCAGCTCTACAGAGAGTGACCAGATGTCCTGAGAGCTGGCACAGGAATTTTCCTGGCCACGGTGTGCAAACAGTCCTGGTCTGATGGATCGTTAATTGATTTTGAAAGTGTTAATACTTCCAGATTTCTATGCCACCACTTGGCAACAGTGGCATGGCAACAGCCATGATTCTTTCAGGAGTGGCTGACAAGGACAAAAAAAGGCAATACATTTTCTGAAAAATAATGATAACTTGGAGAGCTCTTTGAACATCTCAGCAGTGTAATTACATTTATTTCCTTAGGAACAGTGTCTTTAAATAGGGAAGAATGCCTATCATTGAGAAAAAAAGACAACTAAGGAAAGCAGGATGGCATCTAATATTTATCTACCTGGATGAAATGAGAACAATACCAATAAAATGGAGCAATTAATTCTGCTAAAAGCACTTGAATCAACAGTGCTCAGTGACCCCTTTGAGGCTGATCATTGCTTTTCTCACTCAAACAGTATTTTGGTGTGATATAAATTGCTTTTTGGGACATCAAGATCAAAATCCATGATTTTAAAGAGTACACACACTAAAAAAAGGGAAGACAAATTAAGCTGACACGACCCCATTGGTTGTATGATCATTTCAGCTGTTGCCACAATCTCACTCCCAAAAAAATGGCAATTCTCTTCCATATTTATCAATACTATACATGCAGGCACTTTTCCCTACTATAGACTTCCAAAGTTTTATAAACAACTCTTGCTCATTATATTATGGAATCCTCAAGAACAGAAATAAATATTAAATTCCATTAATGAGGAACAGTATTCCCTACTGCTCTGATTCAGATAGTTCATAATACGATAATCTGAATTATTTCATTTAATGAAATGTAAAGGTCAAAAAGTACCTTTTAATAATCTATTCTGACTACCTGCTTGACACTGCTTTTAGAATTTTCTCCTATAATAACATACCACTAAGCTACAGTATCCTTCAAAGTAAATCCTATCTTACTTTAAACTCAAACTACAGAGATCCAGTGTGACTTTTGCCAAGTTCCTTAAAGCCTAATTATCTTTACTGATAAATTTTATAAAAATCAAAATGAAAATCCAGTTGTTATTTCAATTTATTACTTTACCTAAAAACATAAAGAAACGTTGCCTTCATCTTCAGCTGCTCTGCCTCTAAGGACTATGACTAATACCAGCACATTTGATCATAGCATCTCCCTGAACATGGATTTTACAAGGAAGTTTTGTTTTTCCCACTCTCCTCTTTCCAAAATTAAATGCTCTCAGCTCTCCTCCAGTAGCTTGAAGACCTTTGCAAGGAGCTGGCATCCAGTTATCCCATTTTGTCTTGGATGTGTGGGTGGTAAAAAGAAAATGGGATCTTTGCCTGACTCACGATGACGTATAACCTACCAAAGAAGAGTACAATGCTACCTTTTTCATTTTTTTGCTTTTTTCAAACAAAGGCAAGTCTGCTTATGATTACTAAGGAGAAAATTCATACAGGAAGAAAAGACATTTTCAAAATAACAAGGACAGCACACACAAATACACCTCAAACCCAAGCTCCTGCAAGTTTTCCACTATGTCTTACAAAGAAGTGAAGAAACAAGTAAAACTTATCTTCAAGGTCAAACTAAAGCTACCACCTACAAGGAGACAGGAGCTGCCCAAATGAGTATTATAGTGGGTTTTCTGAGAGTGCAAGGCAAGGAACCATCACCTCCCTTTCTTGCTCACATTAGATTTGCAAAAAACCACAAAACAAGTCTCTGCTTGCCAAGTTATAGCACACAGTCCATGGCACTTCCCCTCAGTGCCTGCTGTGTCCCAGCTTACTGTGGGATGGCCCTCAGGAATCTGCCTGCATGGGAAGAAGGAAGAATTCCCAATACTTCTGCAACCCATGCAAAACTCCTGATCAGTCTCTTCAGTAGTTTTAAAATATCACCATCCCTTCAGCACACTTGGCAGCAATTACTCCCCAATACCTCTTGGTTTATTCAGCATTTTAATATCAAAGCTCAATTAACATTGAACAAACTCCTTGGTGAGAAAATGCCACCCTTTAAACTCGTGTCTGTGGTTGTACCTGCCCACACAGCACGTGTTTTGCACTCCACAGTTACTGGGTGACAAAGCTTCCAAGACAAAATTGTGTCACCAAAGGAGGAATTGGAATACGTGGTGACCCAGCCTGAACTGACTCTGCAAGAACCTTCCCTGTGCAAGCACATTCCTACCAGGCAGCAGTGATTCCTTCCACTGGGAATATCACTGGCTCAAAAATGCTAATAAGCTTTTTTTCCACTCCCTGTGTTACATTTGGGTTGGAAAAGGCTCTGCCAGTTGGTTCTGCAGTGGGCTCTCGTTTGGGTGCCCCACTCTGCTGCCAGCTGAAAACATCAATCTGCAGGGAAATGTGTTTTATAGTGATATATTACAAAAAGATTATGCTTAGTAACCAAATGCAACCCAGAGCACATCAAGGAGATGTAGATTTTTTAGACATTTGCAGCATGTTGAAAGCTTCCCTTTGGCTGAAAACTAAAAACTAACCACAGAAAACATCACCTCAATAAAGCAGATGCCAAAAGACAGAGGTCTCAAAACTGCTAAGGTTTTTGAGTCTGAAAACTTATCTTGCAGCCTGCCACAAAGCCTGCACTGCAAGCAGAGAAATATATTTCTGTTTTAATAATCTTATTTATTTCTTACTAACACAAGGCACCCAAACATTTATATAACCTACAGCACCATGAAGTTCCCTCGAGTACAGATGCAGTCACACCTCCATCTCTGCTGACACTGCAGCTTAATTTAAGAGACTGCTGAGCAAATGAACACTACACTGAAAACTTTCAAGTCCTGAAAACACAGGACTCCAAAATAAATGTTAAGCCTCTTGAAGCAGTCCAGCCTAGGAGGAACAAAGGTTCAGGAGAGTTCAAGTGCCTGATTCTCAGAAAAGTGACTGACAAAACTCAGGATAAAGGTGGTGTGTGCAGACTCTTAACAGGAGAAGAAAAGCAATGGATATCCTTGGTTACTGAAAGCACTCCCATCTACACTGAGCTCTCCTCAAAGGGCACCAAGATGTACAGGGAGGGATTTATGTATTTAATTCCTCCAGCAATCACTGCCTTACTGCCTTGGTCCTTCTGGGCAGGTACTGCTGAGATCAAGGGCACAGAGACTTGCTTTTCTCACCTGATTCATGTAACATTAAAGGAATGCTACTTTCAAAATTAAGTTACAAAGTATTGATCTCCCAGAGCTCCACGTGCTGGAAACACAAGTGTAAAACAAACCTCCCAGCAGGAGCTGAGACTGTGGAAAACAAATGTTAGTGAAAGCAAAGCACACAAGGGAACTCAGTGTTCACACACGTACTTTTCTTGCGGGGCTGAGATGGTGATGTGGATTGTGAAGTGGTGCCATTAGTGCCACTCTCCTCTTCCTCTTTAACCTCTGTTTTTATTTCAGGTTTCTTCTCTTCAATCTCCATTGGCTCCTGCTTCAGTTCTGCTCCATCTGTTTCTTCTTTTATTTGTGAAGTTCCTTGTAAATCCTCCTCCACCTTAAGAAAGGATGCAACAAGAGGTACTGTTACATCAACAACCCAAACTTCAGCCATCAAAATATTAGTTTGAGACTGTTGAAGCACTTTCCATCCATGGCTTTCCTCAGGAGTTACTTTGCAGTAACGACCCTCCTCTCGCCCCTTAGCTCACCGAGTCAGACACATCATTAAGTGCTTTTATATCTATCACTGCTTTCAGTTAAGCTGTAGAGAATCTCATTTACCTCAGTCTTAGCTTCCACTTGTGTCTCACTAGTCTCTGGCTCAGTTTCTTCAGTTTTAACTTCTGATTTGCTTTCTAGCATTGGTGCATCTGGTCCTAGTTGCTGGGAATTCGTATCAGCACTAGCAACTGAGGCAGGGGTGGGGACCCTGTTATCAATACTAGCTGCTGCCTGGGATAGCTGTTGTAAAAACAGTACAAAAGAAAGACACTGCATATATAGAAATATTTTCCTTTACTAAAAATGAACAGCACAAAAGAGACATGAGATGATATTCTACAACAGTGCAGAACATGGATACAGGTCACTGTAGCCAAGTTTTGATATTACACATTTAATAACTCTGCATTACAGAGGAGAAGCCAAGGAAAAATTCTGCCCCAAAGAGGCTTCTTTTACAGAGAAAACACCTGCCCAGTAAAACACTGTACATTCCTTGAAACGTGCATTTACCCTGGCTGTATCTTAAAAGGAAAAAAAAAAATTATGCAAATCTCAGGATCAGAAAAGATTCTGATTATGGCCAAATAGAGCATTAGGCCTGTTACACCTCATCTTTCTGCACACTGCTGCCAATTTTACTTTGAGCAGTCCAGCCATTCAACCCCCCTCCTTGACAAAATGCTGAGAACATCTGAACACACACATTTTACACACCTCTAACCAACCCCCTGGTCTAAAGCAGAAGCTGCTATGGACAGCTATGGGCTCTATACATTCAGGACATGGAGCTACAGACAGGGACACTCGTGGGATGTCACGACACAAGGCAGAGGAGACTGGCTGGTACTTACTGGAGTGCCGGGTGCCTGTGCCTGCACAGATGTTGGCTGCTGCTGGGCTGGCTGTGGGGTTGGCACAGACTGGGGCTGGGCAGGGGTCTGTGGCTGCGGTGTCACCTGGGCCTGGGCCGCAGTCTGCCCCGTGGGGGTGCTCTGGGTCTGCGTGGCCGTGGGGACAGAGCCCGGCGTCGGGGTCGGAGTTTGTCCCGAGGACGAGACCGGTGTCGATGGCTGGGTGGGTGCTGCTGGCTGGGGAGGAGTCATTCCCGGGGGGGTTGGGTGCTGCATCGGTGGCATCCCGGCAGCAGAGGACACGGGAGGCGTGGTCTGGTGCAGGGGGGGCTGGGTCACCGGGGGACACGGCAGCTGCCCGCTCTGCGGTCCCAGCATGTTCATGGAGTTGGGAAGAGCAGCACTGGGAACCTGCCCCTGCTGGGGAGAGAGAGAGTCTTACAGAGCCTGGAATCACACTCATCCCTTCAATCACAGCCCTGAAGCCTTCTCTGATAGGATACTGTCAGTGCAAGCAGATCAGCCACAAATGCTGCTGCTGCAAGTGACTGCTCTGATTTCTGTCACCGCTGCCAGCAGCTCTCAAGGACCTTGCTCCCAGATCTAGATGTGCCATGCACGTCCTGCATTAATTCCACTGCCACACAGAGGGAATCCTCCCAATGCCAGTAACACAGAAACCCACAGGCAGCCTCTAAATGGTGCCATTAGCTGGGCAAAGGTCAGGCTTTGACACAAAATGGTTTTGAGCAAATATCCATTTTTAGGCCAGGACTCTGAGGCAGCTCTGCTTTAGAGGGCAGGCCAACACATTTAATGCTGGTGTTGCACAGAGCAAGACTTAAGAAGAGTCTTTTTGTTTTCTCTTTAATTCTAATTAAACTGCTCAAGATGCTTCAGAAAACCTGGGATTTGTTTTTCAGAGCAGCAACAATAAAGTACTCTGGATGTACTCAAACCTTTAAGTGATACATTTTACTGAAGATTGCATCAGATGACTGGTAATAAAAAAGAATACTCCATCCTCAAATGTAACTTTTACTCTTAGAAATACAAATCAGTTAATTTCCTGCAGATGAGGTTTCAAATTTAAAACACACTTCTATATTGTCTTTACACAGGCAATTTTGTGGAACTAAATACATTGGGAAAAAAATGTTCACCACAAAAGCAGTCAAACAACTGAGACAGGGGCCCATGAAACTGTAGATATTCCATCCTGAACAAATTCCAAACTTGATTCGACAGAGCCCTTCATAACCTGATCTAAGTAATTTCTCAGAACTCTGGAGGTCTTAACTAGCCTAAATTACTTGGGCTCTGAGTTAAACAACAAGCCTTTCCCTCTGGAAAAGCAGATACTTTGGCATCATAAGAACAGCTGCTACTTCACTGACCACTACTGCAACAGAAAAATGTTACAGGAAAAACCCAACAATTTTCTCTCCAGAAGCAAAGAAGTTAAACCAAATTTTAGAAGATCTTGCCCAAGCACTTTATTATAATCCTAGATTTAAAGTTAGCTACTCCGGTCCACACAGAGACAAAACATATGTTCATAGGCATCCCATAAACTGATTTCTGATATTTCCCCTAAAAATCTCCTCAGCATGCATTTTTAAGGGATTTAAATCAGGACTTGCAGGGCGTTGCGCCCCCATTAACAGATGTCGATAAGTTATGTAAGAGCTTCTGAAGAAGGCAGATGTAACCCAGGATCCCCCAAAGTTGGGGTGACTACATCAAAAATGGATACAGAAATACAAATAAACAAATAAGTAAAGTAAATAAATCAGAACAAAATAATAAAGAGCAAATAAATCTTAGAGCATCCATCTCACCTGTGCGACCCCGGCCTGGGCTGTTGACTGACCCATGCCCACATTGTTCACATTCATAGCTCCAGTGGATGCTGGGAACTGGTTTTGGGGCAGGAATTGGTTCTGGGTAGGAGCCTGACCCATCATGTTGTTGGAATGAGCTCCCATCATGTTCTGTGGCTGAGGCATTCGGGAAGGAGACATTGCCATCTGAAAATTAACACCCAGATTAACTAATTACCATCTAGTACTATGGAGCAGGACAAAGCAATATACACTGAAAACAATCAAAAGACAGGGGAAAAAAAAAGAAAGGAAAATTGGCTTAATTACACTAACTGGAAGTGGGCAAATGCCCATAACTTCAGCATTTGCTCCACAGCATTCATTATTTTTAACAGGTAATAGTCAGAGTGTTTTGTTCCCTGGGTTGACAGAGAGAATCCAGGGAAACAAAAAATATTTTGTTTTTCTAAAGAATAAAAACATGTTTTCATGTAGGAACAAAGAAGGTTTATATACTGCAAAGACAGTAGATGCTCTTCCACAGATTGCTGGGGATTACTGCACCTGTGGCATGTGCCCCCCTTAAGGTCTGCTCAGTGTTTTTGGAGCAGGTAAACATTGCAAACAAACGCCTCGATAAAAGCCTGTCACACTTGCTGCATTCCCATGAAATTACCCCACAATTTGCAGCAGTGCTGTGTGGCTTGGCCTTGCCAGGGGGGCTGAGGTGTGGGGTGGGCTGAGGCTGTGCTGGGCAGGGTGTGGGGGGTACGAACCGCGGGCACGGCGCCCATGTTGTTCATCTGCACCGGGTGGTTCATCGGAGACGCCGCCCGCGGTCCCAGTGGTGCTTGGGGCATCTGTACATTCCCTATGGACATGGGGTTAAACTGATTCATTCCTGCAAATGCACCCCCAAAACAACTCATTAGGAACAAGTCAGCAGAATTGATGGATCTATATTCTACTAGAAAATTAACAGTTATTATGACTGCAATTCGACCGCCCTGTACTTTATCTTTTAGTTACTTAACAGAAAAATCAGGATGCAAGGAGTGTTCAGAACAATGCTAGTTAGGGTGAAATACAATTTTTGGTGTCTTAAAAAAAATTAAATGCAAAAGATGAAGAGTAGATGCTGGATGATCTGCAGAGACAGGATGCTATTTATAAATAATACCTTAGGATGATTTCTTAAAATCAGGCATTTGCTTTGAAACAGCAATGTCTTATTCAGGACTCACTGAAATGGTTGAAGTAAATATGATAAAAATACATATGGGATGTATGAAGGCAACTCCAAGCCTCAAATTGGGACAAAAGCTGGCAAAATGCTTTAACAGGGGTTGTGCTTTTCACACAAAACATTGAATCCCTCCAAAAAACTTGTCTAAAGCTGTAATTATGGAGCTATACTTGTTATCAACTTGTTCTTCTATTCAAATGAATTTTAAAAGTATTTTATTTCCCAAGGACATTTCAACACAAATTTTGACTTAGTACTAACTCTGAACCAAGAAATAAAATAGCTGAGGACACTTTTTTGAAGGAAGTTGAAGCACCTAAAAGACATGGGTTTGTTTTTTGGGAAAAAGCCACCCATGAGCTCACAGCAGCCTCAGTGAGTAATGAGAAATGCTGTGAAGAAGCTCCAAGGTTTTTTTAGATGCACTTTCCTTCAGAAACCAAGAAAGGCTATCATTAGTTGCACAGATGTTAGGACTAATGTGCTGTGTTTCCAGCTACAGGTGTATTTTTGGCTAATTAAGTGATGAAAACATGCCAACATCCTTCCCCCTTTACAGTGTTTTAAATGAGATTATTCACAGCATTCTTGCTTGAGCTGTCCTCTCTTTGGAAGCACTGAATTAATTCCCAATCCCCAGCAAAGTGCTGGATCCGTGTTGTTAACACTGCACCGACACACAGAGCAATGCTGAAAAAAAGGCAGCCCCTGTAGTTCCTCCCTCCCAACACCAAAAAACCCCAACATAAGATCACCTTCCCCCCCAACAATTATTTTGAACCCACAAATTGCAATTAGAGAGGAAAACAGATACCTTGAGAAACCTGCATACGACTGATAGGCACGGTTGGCATGGACATAGGCCCATCTGCAACACAACACAAGAAAGGTCAGCAAAACCAGTTTTAAACACAACCTCAGGATTAACTGGAGTCCAAAGACTCCTGAGAAGCAGAGGCAGCTCCAGCAGCACTTACTGGGTGGCCTGACGGGCTGTGCCTGGCCCATGGCAGCAGCCACCTGGGGAATTCCTGGGGGCTGGGGCCCGGGGGTCTGTAAGGCTGCTTGGTTCCCCAGCATCCCTTGTTTATGGAGACGAGACCTCCTCTTCTCTTCTAGCTCCTTTTGGATCTTATAGATTTTCTCTGCTAATAAATGATAGTATTCGTCCTAAAAGGGAAAAACAAAGAGTAATCAGCAGCAGCAAAACTCATTCAGTCTACCTAAATACTACCATCTGGTTTTGGGTTGGGTTTGTTCTGTTTTTTAATGTATACACCTGCCTAACTGAAAAATAAATATTTATTTTCAGAATCCTGTAAATAAAGACAGCCTTTTCTGCTTTAATGTAGAAAAGGGGAAAAAAAGCTTCCAGAAATGACACTTGCTTATGGCTACTCTGCATACCTATACTCTGAGTAAATTAGCAGACAAAGGAGAAGGCTGGAGGTTCTCTGTTGCTTCAGCAAAACCCAGGAAGCTGTGATTTAGTTTCTAGGTGCTAATGATTTTTAAATGTTATTTTCATAACAAACATTTCCACTAATCCACAGACAAAAGAAAAAGATATTCCCAGCACAGTGTTACACTGAATAAACTTTCAGGAGACAGATGTTAAGGATAGATCAATTTTTACATAAAGAAAGGAATTGCTCTTTTCCTAAAGAGTCTATCAACAATCATGGCAAGGGATAAACAAAACCAGACAAAACCTCAAAGGAATGGAGAAAATTCAGTGAAAAATAATCCACAGGCAGAGACAAGTAAACACTACAGCTGTACAAGATGAAAAATCCATTTTACTCAACCCACACTGACAACAGATCCAATAAGACAATCACAGTGCACACCACATAGACAATTCTGCTTGTCAGGAATTGCTGGACACACATCTGCCAAGTGATTATGCACCTGTTAGAAGCACAAAAACCCCACAAATCCTCAAGGCTACATTTTATTTGTGGGGCCACTATGCTCTTAGAACCCAGGGTTACAGGGAGCACAGATTGAGTGATGTTTGCCCACAGTTGTCTTATTTTTATACAATATTCATCAAAACCAGAATTTGTTATTATAGCAGGATTTAAATAATTTCCAAAAACTTAATATGAGATACGTATTCTTCAGCAGCCTTGGTAAGAAAGTCCAGTCGCGCAATATAAAGCTTTGTTTTTCAGGTCACTTCTCTCCTCAGAGTTCCCAAAAACCAGTGCAGACACTTTCTGTTGTCCAGTTTAAAAGCTTTACAGCCCCTCCCCAGCTCAAGCCACTTCAGTTGTAAGCTCCTATTTGTAAATTTAATACTGTGCTGCTTTCCCACTGCAAAGATTCCTGCAAAGGCTGTGTTCACAAGGAGCACACACTGCTAGAACACCATTAAACTCCTTACAATGATGCCTCTTACTAATAAGTTTTTCAGTGTCAAAGCAGAACGGGAGCTCCTCAAAAAGAAGGATGTAATTCCTCATGGCATCGTTAACACATTCTGAATTACTCCCTTCTTCCAAGTTTGCTGCTTGGAGCCAAATACATTAGATGAATTCCAATAACAGAAACTTCTGGCCAGGAGGCTCTGACAGCTGTTTTGAGGGGTGAGGAGAAGACACTTCTGGGTGTTTGTCTGTCAGAAAGCATTTAATTTTACAATCAGGAGTTTGCTATGCTCATCCTTGTTGAGAAGGTATTTAGACAGCCAGGTGTGACCATGAAATCCTCCTTCAATCTAAAATTGGTCTCTAAAGCTGCCAGGGTAACCACGGCTGAGCACACCCAAGCCTTCCTTGTAAACAACCTCTTGGTAGCTACAAGGAGGATACAATGTGGTTACTGACCACCACTGACACAGCAGCACTGTGAGAATGGCCCCTGCCTATCTGCCTCTAGGAAATAAAACCTGCATTTCCACCTCCAGCTCTTCTGACAAGTGGGCTGAGAGGGGCAGAAGTCTGACTGGATCATCTGATTAACACCTGAAATGCCACTAACTACTCTCTTCGGATGCTCCTCCCTTGTTTAAGAAAGGATCTCAAGTTTCTGATCAGGTAGGATCTTGCTGGCTGTTACTACTGGCACTAATATTGCTATTTTCCCAATGAAAACCTGCAGGGAGTGGTTTCTTTAGGGTAGAATTAACACCATGTCATATCCTCAGCCTGTCAATCAACAGGGGTTTGCTCCCTCCAAGTAAGAGAGATTTGAGCTGACATCTCTGTGCAGACAGAGCAAGAATCGTGAACTACAACAGGAATTCTGGGCTTTTTCCCCATCCACAAAGAAGCCAAACAGAATTCTCATGTCTTAGCCCAACCACTCCTGGTGCTGCAGAGCAGAGGAGAATTATTCCATCAGTACAGGTGGAAGGTAAGCACTGGAAGAGCACTGGGTCCTAGAAAAAACCTCCAGTGGTAAAAAGGCATTAAGAAAAATTTAAAACTACTGCTTACACAGACTTCAGGAAACCAGTAAGGGAAACATCAAGAACTGCAAGCTGTGCTCCAAGCTTCTTGTGTTTCAGAAGGATGCAAGTAGGGATGCAGGTGATATCTAGAGCTGAGAGGTGAGTTAGCTTGGAGTGACAGAAATCACATGGCTTGGGGCTACACAAACACTGTCACAGACTGAAAACACGACTTTCCTCATGAAAAGGGCAGTGAAATGGTTCTCTGGGGTTTTCTTTACACTTCTAAGATTTGTGATACTACTGTTCTTTCACATGCTGGACTGAAGCAACATACCCTACTATTAGCAGATTCATACATATCTCCTTCCACTTTCCTGGCATAAGCCACCAAGTTCTCCATGCGGCGATCCTTCAGTGCTGCTGGATCAGGAGTGGGGAAGATGGCTTGGACACTGCAAGGACAGAGCAACAATAATAGAAAAAGATCTTCAGAAAAAAAACCCCAAAATCAGTATACAGCTTTATGATAATCACCCTGGATGTTTCCTTACACACCAGATATGTAAAAACATATCAAAATGGTTAAAAAAAATAATTTTACTATTTCTCACAAGAATAAAACAAATTGTATGATGAAAATAAAGTGAGGCTTAACAGTCTGGAATCTAAATAACTGTTCACCACAGCAGAGCAAATATATTGGCAATAGAAACTAATTCCATGCCCACTCCTTAATGAGCACAAAGAACAAACTGAAGGGGAGGATTAAAGGTAACAACCCATCCTGAGTGGCCCAGCACTTGAGAACCACTACTGATAACTTTCTTTTCAGCTTAACAGCAGAACTACTGTATTGAAATTCTTTAAAAACATTGAGGAAAAAGGCAGCCTTGGTGAATACTTACAGTTTATGCACTAAATGATTGCGCAGGTCCTGAGTGACATGTTCATGCCATGCTTTCCTTACCCCGGTACTCGAAGGAGGTGCAGCCGTTGGCATTGAGCTGAGGTTTCCAACATTGCCAGAGTTTGTGCCATCATTCATTAGTGGGCTAAAATGAAAAGGGACTGTTAGAGTACCAGAATGCAGAGTTTTGTTATAGGTTTGATGCCTGAAGTAATTTTTGAGTTGTTGCTTTCATCACTTTTAGCTATTGCATCAAACGTTCTCTTAAATGAAATTTTGGCATCAACAAACTGCAACCCCTGAAGCAGCAAAGCTCAGGAGTTTACAAGGCACATTCACAGTGTGAATGGTAAAGAATCACAACTATGAACTTAAGAATACAAAATAATCTTCCTTTGGGACTTCATTTAAAAGCAGTAAATACTGTGGGGCTCTCAGGAGGCACAAAGTGGCAGCTGTGGAACTGAAACAGGAGAGAGAGCAGAGCTGTACACGTCCATCTCCATGCCAATACAATCAGTTTTTAAAGCATGCTCTTATTTACGTTCATAAGCATGGAAATAAATGTTTAATTGAGCAAGAATGAAAATGTGTGCATTACTTATTTGTCCCAAGGGATGTTGGAAGAGCAGTTTCAGAAATTAGACCCGGTTGCTGGTCTGTTGTTATTCCTCCTGCGGGAAGGTTCATCTGGTTGGCTCCTTTGGGACAAAATTAAACATCATTGGTACACAGTTCACAATTTTGACAATAATATGACAAAACTGCACTTTCCTGACCCACCTGGCTAACGAAATAAGCAATTTATCAGGTTAAGTATTTTTATAACAATACCTGCTGTGCTGCACATTCAAGGCTATTTATGGAACCAAGTTACTTTCAGTCTGAACTACAAAAACGAGTCCATTAAAATTTTAAATTCATAAACTCCTAAGATTAGATCAATAAGCTATAAAGAAGGTAATATTAGCAATTAAAATGCAAAAAGAAAAGCATTTGAGACAGAATCGTCTGTTGGAACAGGGAACAACTGTTAAACCAAAATCCTTCAGAAATTCTGTCTCATCACCTCAGAGAATGAGCTGTGGGCTATATTTTAACAGAAACTAAAACTCCTGCTATTTGTCAAAAGCACTACATTCAAAACTTTCTAATATACAAATGTAAATGAATGGTAGTGTATATAAATAGTGTATTTTTAACTTAGTAAACAACATGAACAGACAGTCACTACCTTGACCAAACAAAATACCAGACTGTCCTAAAAATTCAACATCAGTTATTTTAACTCTTTTTTTTTCTTGGTCTTTTCTCCACCTACCCAGTGCATTAATGGTCCTCATTTGCTGGTGAGCCTGAGGCTGTGCTGGCTGCTGGCCTTGGACCTGGGGCTGCAGCTGTGTTTGGGGCTGGTTGCCATATGGCAGCCCCAGGGCAGCATAGGCTCGTTGCATGGAGCTGGGGTCAATTGGGTTGGGATTACTTAGTGCTGGAGTGTTCTGCTGGCCCGTGCCAACAGAACCGATGGAATTCTGGATGCCACCAGCTGGAGACCCTAAAAGGGCTACAGAGGAGAGAAAGAATAAGAGAAAATTAAAAATCAATGAGGATAAAGAGTAAAACCAGTCATGCCAAGAGTCACCAGAACATGCACATATTCTATGATACAGATCTTTTTCTGCCAGCGGACAGAACAACACCCGAGATGCTAAGTGGGAAAACTCAGCCTTTGATTCTACAGGACAGAACCCACCCTGGCTATTAATCCATGCAGTCTAAAGAGAAGTGCTGTAAATTTCAGGTAGATAAGCCCATAATCACTTGTAACAGATATATAATACAGGCTCCTATATAAGGCTAAATAGGATTTTCATGCTTGGGGACAGTAAACTGAGGGGGAAAAAATTTAATTCCCCTACTTCCCTCTTTCCCATCAATCCCATTTTAGGTCAAAATATTTGGCTCCAGAACAGAGATCCTGAGTTCAGCAGAAACACTGTGTCCTTGGACACAAAGGTAATACTGAAGATCTGTTGGTAGAAATTTTCATTGCGAGCAGTCACCAGATGAATCCTCTGAAGGCCAAATCACTTTAAACCCCAAGTTACTCAGAGATATGAAAAACTCTGAGGTGTCTCAGATTGTACTGGCTAAATCTAATATAAGTTGGAGAGTCAGTAAGGGGTAGAACCCTGGTAAATAATTTAGATGATGTTTAGGTATTCATTAACCTCTATGGCTACCACAACCAACCTCTCCCACCCCACAGGTGTATGGAAGAGTCATTTTCATTGCAGACAGGAAATGGAAACAACAGGGAAAAGTAGTATTTACTTGATCCAGAAGAGAGCAAAATTTTGCATTCTGGTTCTGGTTCTCATTTTAGCTGCCATTCTAAGTAATACCATTTTCCCTAGAGAATGACCCATGGAGTACAACCCTCAGCACAGAGACACTGCATTTTGATAATCAGGACTGTGGTAGAAGTAACACTTCCTTCACATTTTCCCTCTCAACTAATTAAATATGTAATGTGCATTACAAATGCGTGAACTAAACTTAGCAACAGTAATGGCTCTTAATATAGGCAACAATAACTGTTTTATTGAAATATTAGTAGGGGCACGTGGTTAGATAAAAAAAGTCATGAAAACAAGCCTTCTGAGACATTAACAGCATTATCCAGGCTTTCTTAAATCCTTACCCACTATGGAAACTGAATCACTGAAAGAGATACACAGGCTTCCAGCTTCCACCCAAGAGAAAACACACACATTGCAGAGTTCAGACTTTTCCCTCACCAGACGAGAAATCAATTTGATCTCATTTGCCAAAGAACTACAAATAAATAAACTCAGATATCTCCCTCTCCTGAATAAGCAGCCCTACAAAAAACATCCTTTTTTTCCCCCAAAGGACAATCCACAGTATTTTAAATGCTGGGATTACCATGGAAATTAAGGCTTATGTATATTTACACTCTGTGGACACACAATGACTTTTGAACTCACTGATCACTTCCAAGAGAATTTAAAAACAAAGGCAGAAGCTGATTAAGATCCTATCAGCTTAATTAAAAAAAAAAAAAGACATATTAAAGAGCAACTCTATGAATTCCTCATTGGACTTGCATGTAGTACTCTGGAATCACACAACCTAGGAGAAAGATGCCTTTACACTACTGCAAGCCAAGGAATAGGAAGGAAAAATAGCACAAAAGTTGTGGCACCCTGGAATCCAAAAGGCTTCAGAGGCTGCTGTGACAGCACAGATTGATTCAGGAGATAATAAGAATTCCAGCTTGTTAGAGGATGATAGTCCACCAGAAAAATTAGGACAAAACCCCCCCAATCTGCTTGCAGTGCTGGAAGTGTGGAGATGGCAGAATGCCCACAGGTGATGCCAATGTTTGGGAAGCAGGGAAAAGCTTCTGGTCACCCCACTGAGGAGAGCCCAGCCTTCCATCACCCCTCACGTTCTCCTGGGGAAAAACCACTGACTGTCTGAGACAAGCTTGGCTTGGAGCTCACTTGGACAGGTTCAGCACCTCCAGCCACGGCTCTGGGCTCAGCTTTGGCAGCAGCATCAGTCACTACAAAGCACAAGTCCAGCCCCTGTGTTAGAACAGTTTTAGACTATTTGGCCTCAGCTTTTCTACAATTCACAATTCAACAGGATCCTGAGTATTTCCCAACATCGGGAATCTGTTTTTGAAGGAGTTTTTTTTTGCCTGTTTGTTCATTGGTTTTATATGAAGGCATGACATTATCTATCAAACAAGAAGATGGAGGCAGAGAGTATTAAATTTCCACTCTGGAGAGATCCAAGTGCAAATGCTGTACCTTCTGTGGCAGATACTATAGGAAATAAAGTCAAGTAAAATAAATACAGCCCTGGAACAAACACATTAGGCCACTGCTACGTGAAGCAATGTTACTGCAATTTACTTTTCTTAACTGGTGCTTCAGACTTTGAGGAGCCCATGACAGAAGTTACAAGTGTGAAGTGAGCTCTGTAATTCATATTCTAAATGTTGGCTCTGACAACTGGCTCTTTGTGCCCCAGTGTCACTTGTGTTTATGTACCTGAGGAGGGAAGGTTCAAACAAGCACAAGTTAAGCAGCCCCAGAACTTCCTGAGCAGCCCTAGTGACACCCCAGTGCCCCAGAAGGCACCAAAACCATCAAACAGCAGCTCACCTGCAGGATTCTAGTCTCAAGTAATGCTGTTTAATGACACTGCACTCACGTCTTTGAGAGGGGAACCCCTCCAGCTAATTAAATTTATTTTAAGCACAGATCCTTAATGCTATTTTAAGTATGAATGCCCAGCACTCCTCTAACCTGACCACGCCAGTGAACGTTAAACCATTTTGAAGGATTTTTAATTCCTAAACTCTTAAAATTAGATCAATAAGCTAGAAAGAAGCTAATACTAACAATTAAGATGCAAAAAGAAAGTAGCATTTGAGACAGAATTGTCTGTTAGAACAGCTGGCAATTGTTAAACCAAAATCCTTCAGCAACTCTGTCTCATCACCTCAGACAACAAGCTATGAGCTGATTTAAATTTAGCTACGTTGGTTTAAATGTTTGAATTTGCTTCTGAATTCTTTAATTGAGACTTGTTCTGTCCTGTTCCTCACTCTGCTCATCTTGCAGAGACTGGAGCAAAATTTTTGCCTGTGCCCTTGACTCACCTCAGCACAAACCTGTCCTGCCCTCAGAATTAGGCAGGTACACGAAGGTAAATGCACACAATCATTTAATGAAAGGCTGTATCTTGAATCAAATAATGGGGTAAAGATTTTACAAGGAACTTGAAGCAGGAAGTGTCAGTTTCAAACTTCACCGCCAATGCCATTTTAATTTTTATTTAAGTTAAGCATTAAATCATAAGCCTTCAGTACAGCACTGGATCAGTCCATCAGTGGAACTCCTTAATCCATGGACTATTATCCACCATGTGGCTCCATGGGATAACTGATGGGTCACCATTATATGATTTCCAGCAATTGAAAAAAAAAGAGACACGGTTTTGTTTGCAGATCTTACAGTCACTGACAGTAAGACTTGAACAAGCTGGATTTCATTTTGTTTTCACAGGAAAAAGATTCCACTGAAGAAGTTGCTCCTCCTCCTCCTGGACAATTTCCCTGTGCATGGATGCACTCACTCCTTCCTCCTCTGCAAAGGATTGGCTCCCAAATGCTCCACATCCAGGTTCTCTTCCATGTTCTGCCTGTTCTCAATAACCTGCTACATCAGCCAGCAAGATCATGGTCCCTGCTTCCATTTCCCTCATCAGATTCCTGCTCTTTCATCCCTGACTTCATGTACACCAGAATTTCTGGTGTCTTCTCTAAAATCACACTTCTAGGTGAAGATTAGTTATCTCGAGTTTCATCTTTCTTAATCCAGCTCTCTCCTTGCTGCATTTTATTTAAAATTTTCCTACAAGGAAAGTTCCAGAGGAGACCAGCTCCAAATTCACAACTCCCCTTTCCAGTCCCACTCAGCTGAGTGTGGATCCCAGGAGTTTTCCAGGGTCCCCTGATCCTGGAAGGATGCACACCAAGTGCTGCATGGGGATGGCCCAGGACACTACAAATGGGAGCAGATCCAGGAGCTGTGGCACAACACACCTGCCCAGGCCAGGAATGGAAGAATTAAGGAGTTCAAGCAAGTGGATGACAAGATGAACCCTCAAAAAAATAACTGACACAGCTACAAAACTAGGAAATATACCAACAACTGTTTGCAAAAGTCTGTAACTCATATCGTGTTGGTCTCAGCAGGGAGCAAGAACTTCCTAACAAAAACAAGCCTTCAACCCCAAAATACTTCAACCAAATTTCAAGCCATTACTTCAAAACAAAGGATTCCCTTGCTTATTCAAAAGAAAAGCTTAATGTTTCACCATGTGCAAAATAGTATTTGTTTTCCAGTTTCCCCTGCCCCCTCAGAGGTACATGGGATACATGGTAAGAACCATGTGGAACAAAAAGAACTTTAAATTTGTCCCAATATGTCCTATTAACAAGTCAGGTCACTATCAATCATTATAGTAAAATATAGTTCAAGAGTGCTTTAAAATAAATAAAAAAGATAATACAAAGGAAACCTGGCACAATGCTCTTTGCAAAAAAACCCAACACTTAAAGACCTGTACAGAAACAGCTCCATGGCAATAACCTAAACCCCAGGACTTTCCAGGACTTACAGATCCCCAAGGAGTAGGAACAGAAAGCTACAAAAGCACAGGAATGACTGTGCATGGAAGTGAGGCACCACCTTGCAATGGCTCAGCAGTGCTCGACTGCAGAATGTTCTAAAAGGTGGGCACCCCTTGAAGCAGCTTCTTGAAAGCCCAGCATGGCCACACCAGGACTGAAATAACAACAGGAAAACAGGGATGGGCACAGGAAGGAGGGTTCTGGACTCTCTGCAAGGAAGGCAGCCTGGCAAAAGGAGGAGGATCACTCCACTTCTCACTCCTTTTTCCCTTCCTGAATGTTCTCTGTATTCTGCCAAATACAGACTCTCTCCTCCTCCCAATTTAGTAGAAGCTACTATAATCTTTTCTTAAGAAAGACAACATTTTCTTCCAGTCTAAAACTAACCCAACTCTGGTTAGTATCCACCTGATCAGGCACAACATTTAAAAATGCACATACCAACGTGAATCATTTCACAAACCTTCCTGAATGCACAAAAAGGGGTACCTTTTATAATACAGCTAAACAAGTAATTTTAGTGTTCCTCTTTCACCTCCCAATAAACCATGAGGTGTTATGTGTATGACTCAGACATAATCCAGGACAAAGAACTCTGCACCACTGGATTATTGATTAACTGAATAGGAGAAGGAGATTTCATATTTATCTCCCTCCATATGCAACCAGAGAGACAAATTCTACACTTATCCACTACAATTCTGTTGCAGTCAGACAATATCATATTTTATCCCATTTTTTAAGGCTTGTTTATGGTCCAGTTTTTGTTCTGTTATGATCAGCTGTATGAGCAACCAAACAAATAATGCACAAACTACTTTTCACCAGCAGCTTGTATTGAAAAATACAATTCTGTTCTGGTAGATGTGGTTAGCACTTTGATAACAACTGTGTAATAAGGATGTTAAGCACAAATGGACCATGTCATATTAAAAAGCAAAGCTTTCAACACATTTTTCGAGGGTCAAACAAGTAATCACTTGCAACAAATTACTACTTTCAAAGCACAAGATTTTTCTTGTTTACCATGGAGAAGTTTGCTAAAATGAAAACAAAATCCTGACCTCCAAGTAGCTATAGTTGTAATTTTTTCAGTTTTGGAGGAGGAAAACCCCTCCTTAAACCACAAAGAGAACATGCTCAATGGATAATTTTGGTAGTTTTAGCAGCTACTCTTCCCCCCTGCCTTAATCCCACCTAACCTAGGAGCAATTCTCCATCCTCTAAGGTTTACTGGTGTTCCACACTGCAGTCTCAGCTTAGCTGGAAATTAGCAGAATGCTTCCAATCCAATTCCAATGTACAAGCTTTGCAAGTCCTGCAGCTATTTTCCACTTCTCAGCCTTTATTTAAATATACTTAGGCATAACATTACTTAAGACTTCTAGAACTTTACATCAGTGCTGTAAAATGTTCCACCCTGGCATCTTTTCAAAGGACTTGATGAGAAGCAAACCTACCAATATAAGTTCAGAATTTTCTTTTTCAGAGCAAGAGGGAAGAAGAAATAAACTACAAATGGACTGGCCCCAAGGATCTGTAACAGCTCAGGTATTATAAAAACCAGGCATGATTTGCAGAACTACAGCTAATCTATACCAGTGTTAAATGCACTTAATGATTAAGACACTCAGACCTTCTCCCATGAGAGAATTATTTTTTTAAACATTTTTGATTATTTTAAATCATTAGCATTTTGATTTGTTTCTAGCAGCAAGAAACACAATCAAGTAGCTTATCTCCTCCCCAAGCCCCTATCTACATCCAAAACTGCTTCATAACTGGAATCTATTGACCTGCCTCACAATGGAACACCAGTTAGAAGTTGCCACACCCTTTAGAAAAGATGTGTGCTTGAGCTCAGACTTCCCCAATCATTGTGTATTTGAGTACATTTATGTATTTAACTATTGAAGTATTATTGTATTTAAGTAATAAATTGCATTCAATGATCAGAAATGGAAATTCACTGGTATATTTATCCTTGTACAAGATTGTTAACAGCTACTAAGTTTGTTGGGACACTGTCAAGAGTTTATTCCTCCATTGCACAAGTGATCAACTTTGGTTTAACAGTTTCAATGGTGACAGCAGTAAGAAATACTCACGTTGTTGGTTTCTTTTGTCACTGGCATTTTTCAGAGGAAGGCACACGGGACAGTCGTGCCGAGTACAATTCTTCCAGTGGGAGATGATTTGTCTTGAAGATGCACAATGAGCAACTGCAGCAAGGAAAAGCAAGAGTTAGGAGTCACTCCTTGGTTAATTGGTTTTGAATTATTTCATTTTTTAGAGCAATTCTATCCTTCAACTGGTTTTGAACTATTTCATTTTTTAGAGTAACTCCACTCTTTCTTGTTCACAAGCAATACTAAAACCACAAACAAGTAAATTTTTTTGTGATCCACCAGCAAATGAAGGAAACTAGTCCTAAAATTTAAGACAAAGACATGGTGGACACTACACCCTCCTTTTACAACAGAGATGAAAAGGATGATGGCAAGGCTACACTGCTACCATCCTACTTCCAAAAGGCAAATATTGCAATATTGTACACATAACTAAACAGAACTGAAATGTCTTGTGATCCAAGTGCAAATGAAGGAAACTAGAACTGAAATTCAAGACAAAGACACAGTGGATTTCACACTTAATACAACAGAGATGAAGAAAATGCTTGCAAGGCTACACTGGTACCACCCTACTTGAGGAGAGCAAATGCTGCATTCTGTTTTCTAAACCAGCAGAGCTGGGAGCAGCTGAAGCACAGAGCCAGTGCTGACACCCCTTTGTGCCAGGCACAGGAGACCCTCTGGCCAAGAAGGGCAAGGCTGGGGACAGGGAGGGCTCACCTTGGCAGGCCTTGCCAGCCTGGCAGTGCGTCATGTGGTTGAGGACGTTCTTCATGGTGCGGCAGTGCGGCAGGGCGCAGGCGCGCACCTCGCCGTTGGCCTGCTCGCGCCGCTGACACTTGTGAGCGTGGAGCAGCAAGACCAGCTGCTGCTGGATCAGCTTGCGCTTCTCGGGGTCTGCCGTGGGCCCGGTGGCCATGGCCTGCGTGGGGACGATTCCCACTTGCTGGACTTGGGTTTGCATCTGGGACTGAGAGAAAAAAGGAGAGTTCAGCCTTGTGCCGGCGAGCCGCAGTTCTGGTCTTCATCTTGTACAAGGATTTGTGTATCACAGAAGTGTTCACCGAGCTACAAGGGTTATTGCACCACTCCCTGTAGTGTTCTGGGACATTTCTAATGCTCGAACAACATCAGTGTATTGAGAGTTAAACACTCTGTTAAAACACTTACACAAACAAGAGTTTAAATAACGAGCCATTCAAAACACTGTTTATTAGAGAGACCATAATTCCAACTGCAATGAGCTCTTATCACACTCAGAGGTGGAATTCTTTAAGGTCCCTTCCAATCCACACCATTCTATGATTCTATGAATCCAAGCTTGTTTAGTACTATATTGTCATACTATAGGTCAGATTTTCATATCATACATTTTATACACATCAATCCTAGCTCCTTGTCCCTAAAAAAAAGAGAAGTCCAATGGGAGAAGACAGTCAAAATTCCATGACTGTCTCCCATGTATTACAGCAAAAGGCAGAGCTGATTTTCCAAGCCTAAGTTAATCCTTTTTGTCTTCAAGTGATATTCCTTCCACAGAGAAAATTCCCAGGGCAGGCTGTATATAGTTTTCTCCTAGGAAGGGCCACCTAAATCTGGGTTGCATTATGGCTACTGAAGAGAACTAGAGCTACCACAGGGTGACACTGGGTTCTATCAGCTTTAAAACCCAGTGTTTTACTTCCAGCACCCATTCTTTATGGACACACTTCTGCACCAAGGCCTGAGCCCTGCCTGACAGCTGCAAACCCACAGAGCTCTTCAGTTTAAGGCACAGCTCGTAACAGTGCAGAAGAGAAACAGCCTCTTTAACATGTCAATTATTCATCACAGATCAGGCAGCTTTTCTATCTTCCTGGACAAATGCAGAAACTTGACTTTCAAAATTAAATATATCCACAGCCTGCAATGACTTCCCTAGGAGAAACAGATATGGGACTGTAAAAGTGCTGCAATCCCTGTGATTTGCAGCCTGAATTAATCTTACGGACAAACAAGCAGCTGTCCCAAGAATCAATTTGATCATGCACCAAATTCCAAGCTACCTAAGGAAAACCAGCCCTGAAAAACACTTTTAAATAGAATATAGGAACATTAGGATTATGCTGGGGAGGTAATAGAGGAAATAGTTCAGTACTGCCTGCAGAACTACTAACCTACAGTCGAATACAGCCTGCATACCACATTTAAAGAAAATCAGGTTTAAGTGTCAGCATACGCCATTTGAGCCCATTCTACTTCTGACCTTTGAGGATTCCCCAGGAAATTCCACAGCCTACAAAATCCTAATTTTCTTAGATCAACAAAAGGTTCCCTGCACAAGTTCTTCCTACTCCAGCAGCAAGCTTTGTCCCTGCACATCAGGTTTTGGAGCTTGCTTTTCTGCTGGGGGATGCAGCACACAAGATCAAGTAGAAACCACCAGGTCTGGTATTTGATGGAAGAAGTGGAGACTCTGCCACTTGATAATGATTATAATAAAACTTAGACAAAGAAGAATTGCTGAATCTGCTTGTCTTGAACTTTCAAGAGAAAGAACAATAAAAGAAAGGGTGTGAATGAAGGAAACCCATGAACATCTGCTCCCACTGCATGCAGCTGAAATTCAGTCTTCCATTTCTCCTGTGAGCAAATCCATAGAGCAGAGGTTTTGCTGAAACAATTCTTGGGTCACAAATAGGAAACAATTAGTTCAGCTAATCTGCAGAAAAATACAGGGATCATGCCAAAGAAAATCTTGTTGGAAGCGATGCTTTCATCCCAGTCAAAGAATTGTTTTCCAAGCCAAATTCTCCTTTTGTTACTACCCTTCCAGTTAACAGACACAACTGCAGCTGTATCAGCACAGATGTCCTGACCCAGGAGAGTTACTTGAAGGCTGAGTAACAAAAAAAGCAGAATAGCAGAGTATCAGTGGTGTGAAGAACAAAGCAGTCTCAGTCCAGATCAGTGTGTTGCTGGTAGGCACAAAAACCCCCTCAGAATATAAAGATTCTTCAGGTTGCTTCAGCTGACTGACTGACAATATTCTTGCTAAAGCAGGAAGTTCAGGCACTTCTGGACCCACAATTAAAATCAATAATTCTATAGTCAGATAAACAAGGCAAAAAAGATATTTTTGTTTCTCTTGCCACTTGCTCCACCATCAACAGAGCAAATGGATCAGGGGTTGGAAATCTGCTAAAACCTCTAACAGAGATGGGAATGTCAATAATGAGTTTTCTAGAAACTGAGTTATACATACTTCTATAGGGTAAGGCAGCTATTAATACCCTTTAAAACTATAGAAACTCATTCAACAGAGGAAGATGGTTCTGCCCTGTCCCTATCCTGAAGGGCAAAAGCTTCCTGCACAAGATGCACAAGTATCTCGTTCTTGTGGACTTGGATGGACTCAAAGTTCCCTGGTGGTTTTACTTTACTGAAGTGACCAGCAATTCTTCATGTTTTTATGTATTTATAGTCAAAACCACTCAACATTGTTGAGATGGAACACTGTGTACCTTTTCTTAGAAAAGTAGGCAGCAATCTCAGCAGCAGTGGCAATCTTACAGCAGGTAAACAATGCAATACAGAACTCTGCCTCAGCTCCACTCTACAGAGCATTATGGTTTTAAAATACTTTTCTTCTGTAATTTCTGTTTATTTCCATGGTTTTTTCCTTCTCCCTGATAGAAGAATGTGACTTTCACTGTATGAGGGCAAATCCTGTGTTTTAAAAATGCCTTTTAGTTCTATAAGAGAGGTTTGTAATCAACAGCAGACCTTAGTGAGGCTATTAAGAATCCACTGCCACGAATCCCACTCACAGGTACATTAAGGTGAAACACCCCAAACTTCTTCAGTTCCCTTCCAACCAGAGGCTTAGAGTGTGATCCTGAAGGTCCCTTCCAGAGAAGGAACAGCAGGCACAAAGTGGATACACACATGAACTGTAAATGTTTCAATTAGCAATATATAGAAATATATTTATATTATATAATATATGTAATATATATAAAAATAGAACTTTCAATTAGCAATATTTCTATCTGAATTAAGTCTTCATAGTGTGGCCAACTCCAATAATGGGTATCCCAATACTTTTCCAGCAAGATTCAAAAATTCTTTCCTGCCCACAGGATTTGCAGGAATGCTCTAGTAAGTGCTGAACCAGCTCTGTAGAGCCCAGGGAGCATCATTCTGTCCCAAAACTGAAGGAGAGCTCGAGCAGCAGCTACTGGGGGGCATCAAGGCCAAAGGCATTCTGCAGTGCAGTCACCTGATGACCAGAGCTTTGCTGGGAAAGTGACACAGAACCAGTTTACACTTCTTGCAGTTCATGGATGATGGTTTCCCTGGTTCCATGAGTCACTCTCAGCATGGAATGAGCAGCCTGGTCCTGTCCAAACAGGAAGGATCCTTGTGACACCAGGAACCCCAGGGTCTGCTTTGGCCCCGGAGGTTGGAGGCTCACACGTGCACAAATGGGCTGAGATGAGCACTGCGTGCACAAACATTTGCATTTGTGCCCCAAAACCCTGCAGTGCTGCATTTCCTCACCCAAGAAGCAGGAGGAATCAGAATCTGAGTCTGAATGGTGGGCAGAAGGCTCCACAGGAGAGGAAAAGAGGCCTCCTGAACTGGGCATGGCCTCAGAAGGCCATCCTGCTGTCTGGAGGGAGACAAGTGATGTCAATCTATAGCACCAACCCAAGCACGGGCAGTGCTCTAGGAAATGAGGAAAGGTAGTATCCAGCTCCTGAACACAAAGCCAACAGAATCCCAGAACCGTTTAGGTTGGAAGAGCTCTCTGAGATTATCAAGGCCAACCTGTGCCCAATCCCCAATTTATCACCAGCCCAGAGCACTGAGTGCCACTTCCAGGCGTTCCTCGAACACCTCCAGGGATGGGGACTCCACCACCTCCCAGGGCAGCCAATTCCAGTGCCTGACAAACCTCTCTGGGAAGAAATCCTTCCTGACATCCAACCTGAACCTCGCCTGGAGCAGCTTGAGGCTGTGGTCTTAACATGAAGAATGTGTTTAGAGCTCAGGATTTATCTCAAAGCTTTGGCACTGACATGGATAAAGGCAGAATTTTCATGTCAAGGGTAAATAGGAATGTCTTCAACTTTCAACTTCCACCTCTGAGGGTGGCACTGGTAAATGAACCTGCAACCCATGACAACCTCAAAGGTGGGAAGGCTCCTATGGTCAGGCCATAGAAAGAACCTGAACAGTTGGTCAGTGCACTTAGCTTTTAATTGCTAATGGAATTTTGTTTTAAAACTAGCCAAGGTTTCAATTCTATGCCATTGAGTCTGCTAGGCATCAAGATTGGATAAGCATCTTTCTTAAGGATACACGTGTGGAGTTTTATCTTCTCATCTTTCTGATTTGCAGGACCACCAAATGCCAAGAAATGTACACTGAAGAAGTGTTTCAAAGTAGAAAAAAGGGACAAAATACAGGAAGGTGTAGACAGATTCCAGCTCTCACATATAGGAAATTGCCTGAGCAAAATATTGAGGGGTTATATACCCTACATAAACCTCAGTATTTTAATGGGGGACAAAACAGCCTGAGGAATGAGGAACATTAAAAATGTCAGAGAGCAAATCCTGAATAGAAAAAAGGATAAAGCACAAACGAGAAGTTTGTGAGGGAAGGAAAGCCATGCTGTTGGAGTGCTGGCTATGGAGCACCTCAGCTGCTGGAACAGGGTAGGACACAGCAATGGATACTCTCCACTGCTTATATTTGCATATGGGGGAGGGGAGAGTGGAACATGGGCCAGAGCATTGGGAAAAGATTAATTCCTCTTTGTCAGCTTTTGCCAGCCTGGCACTGTATTTACAGATGATGCAAAAGCTAAAATATTCCACCATTCAAAGCAATGCCCACCTCCAGGGTGAACTCCTGCACTAATGCAAGACAGAGATGCTCTGCTCCCAACAAAACAACGTCCTTTCCCTGGCACTGAACACCATCTGCTGGATTTGTTTCCAGGTTATTAAGATCTTCCTCTTTAGACCTAAGTAGAGCCTTTTCCCAGCTGTCCACTGCTGTAAATCAGGTGGGATTTTCTTGAGGAAGGGAAGGAGTGAGCTTTGCCTGTGATATAGAAACTGAATTTCAGAGTGGAGGTCAGGGCAGGCACAGGGAAGGTGAGCACAGCTGACAGCAAGCCCAGCAGAGACTGGGAGAATGCTGAAGAGAGCAGCAAGCAGACACTCAGCATGCTGCCAGTGCAAGAGCCACAGACCTTTCCACAGGGATAGAGGAGAGTGGCTGTGTTGCAAGAGAGGAAAAATCACAGAAAGGGTCAGAACACAGGCCTTCCTCCCTGGAAGGGCACTAGAGTTAAGTGATTCTTCATAAAGCCTTTTCTTTCTGGTCTCTAGAATAAAATACCAGTTGTCTATTTTAAGTAGCTACAGTTCTACTTGCTCTAATTAAGCCTGGCCTCCCAGTTTAAAAGCTTTCTTCCTCTCCCTCAGAGGTCTGCAGCAAGGCACACCTGAGACATCCTCACCCCCCAGTCGCTTCTTCTGTCTTCTGATCAAAATTTGTTATTACAGAAATCCATAGGACACAAAAAGAAACAAAGAAGAACACAACAGAGAGCAGTTTAGCGAGAGATGAGGTGGGGGGTGGAAGCACAGAAGATACGCTGCTCCAATTCCAAGTCAAGAATTGAAGAAAAATTATTTCCTTCACTCCCAAAAAGCAATATTCTCTCAACTCCATCTGCTGGTCATAGGGATAACTGTGAAACCATGCTGGTGTCTGGAAGCCAAACTTCCCCCATTGTGCTCCTAACCCATGCAGAAATACCAGATTTACTGGTATGCCCACAAAGGAACCATCCACCACCACCCTTGGAACAGGCAGCACTGCAGGGAGCGCAAAGCTTCAGCGGCCTTGATGGAAAAGCCGCACAGGGCTCCCCCCAGCAGCTCCTCCCAGAGCCTGCACACATCAAAACCAGAGGCTGCTGGCTCCCAAACTGGCTGCTGGCTCCCAAACTGGCTGCACACCACGCTGAGAGCCCGAGAGCAGAGCGTGGCTGGCGTCCACAGCCCAGGGATGGTGCATGATCTCACCAGCACAGCACTGCCAGTCCTGCAGCAGAACCATTTCAGCAGCACTGAGGCTCAGTAATGTGTCACTAAAACCTCCAACAACAGAAGCAACACTTTTCTTTTGGAAACAAGCCTTTCACTCCAGTTTTCAAGCTGCCCATTCTGCCCATCACCATTAAAACAAAACAAACAAAATCAATCCATCCTGCTGGCACTGAAAATTAATACCTTAATGCTGACCTCTTAATCATTTTAATAGCATAAGGTTTGTTCTTCTTTTCTAATTAAAGAGATTAATCCAAACGTGCTTCTCAGGGTGTAGTGTAAGGTCATGCCTGGAACATGGGCTGCAGTGAATTAACACTTCAGAGACCCACTTTACTGGGCAGGCAGGGGGGACAGGAGAGTGCTGCTCTCAGGAGAGTGGTAGCCTGAATTTGGATCAAATATCCAAATCCACAGCTGCAGCACTTTTTTCCTGGCTGTCAGGGTTATGCCTGGCAGTGGGAAAAGTCCTGGTTTACTGTTGGGGACAGGGGTGTCACACAATAGATTACAATAATGTGGGTTAAGAAACTTAGTCATCTTTTACTTTTGCAGCGCACATATAAGGTGTAAGGCTAAAGACTGAAAGGAGTATTTAAAAATATTTTGGTTTTCAGGACTTAGGAGTCCTCAGACAATGGCTGCACTTTTCTGCTTCCTCTTCTCTTGTTTAAATACCCCCTGTGGTAACCACAGTGTTCAGTGCCATGCTGCAATCTGGTTTCCTGCCTCACACAGGCCACACCACCAGGGTTCTCATTCACGTGGGTTTGTCTCCCACATGGAATAGTACTTTGGGGGCCCTTTAAGATAAGGGTAGTATAGAGGGCTGGTTTAGCAAGATATGTGGTTGCACTCATCCCACAAAGGACCCTGTATGGGTTTTTTTTTTTTTTAAAAATATGCAGTTGTCTTTCAGTTGCTGTAGTGGATGGAGTCTGAACTGACCCTCCACAGGTTCATTTTTGATGGATGTTAACATAACACAACAGCCTTTTCCACATCACTGCTGCCTCCCTCAGGGAGCAGGACAGGCCGTGTCTCCAGGCCAAGCACATTAAATAAACCATCATCTCCAGGGACTAAAGCATCCCAGGACACAGAAATGGCCAAGGGATTGCAGCAAGAACACACGGCAGGATTGCAGCTCTGCTCTGGGGACCTGCCTCTGTCACCAGCTGCTTTTCACAGGAGCCATTTGGGTCACATTTTGGTTGCCCAATGTGAGTGACAGATGTCACTTAGATGTGTGTTTCTGTAACTCAAGGAACTGCTGTGGATGTTATTTTACCCTTAGGTAATGCCTTATATATCAAATAAGGTTTAGCAAGCCAGAGCCTACAAAACTCAAGTTCTGAGTCAGCAGATTCTGCCAATTTTACTCTCCTTGTGCCTCTGTGCTTAAAACTGGGGCAACACATCTTTATCTCAGAGAGGTGCTGTGAAAATGAACTAATCCAAAACATAAACCTGCTCCAATGCTGACTGCCACAGGAAAGAGCATTTGGAATGACCAAGTGAGATATATTACAACATTCAGCCAGCAATGCCCACAGCTACACACCGAGCTGCAAAAATAGAACTAAATGTTGACTGTGTGCTCTTTCCAGGGGCTCTGTTCATATTGTTCACTGAATAAAGCAAAGTCCCCGTGGAAGGAATAACATATGGCCATGGATGTGCTATTACCAAATAATTACATTGTCTTACCCACTGTTGCCAAATAAAGGTTAAATTCTAACAAGTTTGACATTTCTTTTTAAGTTCTTGGCTTTGCAATAAAAATGTTTAGATGGAAATTCAGTTTTTGAAGTTACACCCCTGTGAGGACCACCATGCCTCTAACCCCCATGTGAGCTGAGACCTTTGGGCTCCACAGTGCCAATGTCTGTTGGCTGAAATGCCCATTACTCTCCATGGTGGTGTGAGGGAAAAGAAGATATATTGGACATGCAAAGCTTTTGACACCTGAGAAACAAAGACAGACGGTTCTGATTGTTCTCTCAGTTGGTATTTTTGACATTTTAAAACTGCAATTGATATAACCGGGAAAGTTTCCTTTACTTTCCTCTTTCTCTTCGACAAGATGGGAGAAAGAAAGCAGTTTTTGATTTTATTTCTCTCCCATCACCTGACAAGCCTTGATGGCAAATGCCTTTTTTATTCCACCTGAATATTGATCACTACATCCTATACTAGTAAGTGAGTATATTAAGACTTAGATTTTCCCAAACCTGACTTTAAATGAGCACAAAACTAGGCTTTAAGATCACACAGTCCCTGAGATGAACACAGCATTTTGGGGAGACCTGCAGGTTTTCTGCAGCATCAGGACAATAACTCACTTGCTTTACACCTGATCCAAACACTTAACACAATAAGAGTAGTCATGCAGCAAATTGTCTTTTACTAATATTCTGCATGAGTGCAAGTGGTGTTCTGAACATGGTGTTAATCCAGTCACAAGCTCCTTTCCATAATCATAAACAGTAAATGACAGATGATATTAAAGATTTCACAGCATAACTGGAGGAAAATTAGGAAGTGATTCTCTAAAATAAGGAGAAAAGAGGAAGTTTATTGCATCCTCTTGCCTCTCATACAGAGCTTATTAGTGACAGGCAGGTAGCAAACACAGTGATGGAAGAGCAAGCATTGGTTGTGCCAAAAAATAGCTTTTTTTGATTTAAATTAAAAAATAAGCAATTTGCAGGTCTTACAAGTTTCTATAGTAACTGCTATCATGTATAAGAATATAAAATGCAACAAGCTGGAGTTTCCATAGAAACAACACAAGCAGTTTGATTAATACGCAACATCCTGAGACAAATGGGAATATTTAATTTAACTTTATAAAGAGAACTCTGGTAAACATCATACTATAAACTTGCAAGGTGCTCTAGTAAGAACTGTTCTTGCAAGTTTGTGACATGCAAGTCATGCACAGTATAAAGTGAGAAGCATCTTGGGTGTTTACCACATCAGTTTCAAAGGATATGAGGTACCATTTAGTTTCAGGAAGGTGGTGATGTACCCAACACATTCTAATTGACCCAACACATTCTAATTGACACACAGAACCTGAAGAAGACATTTTTATCTGGTTTAAAACTAAATACACCAGCCAAAATGAAAGGATGCAATGCAGTTTTTATAACTGTGATCCTTGAGAAAGTATAACCACTGCATAAAAATGGGCAGAAGTTTTATATACACACTGCAGAGCAGAAATGAGGAACCACGGGACAACTCTGATGTCACAGACATATTTTATGAAAAATCCTATTCCCAGGATTTTTCCCCTGAGAAGCTGAGGAGCCTCAGCAGAGAAATGTCAACAATTATTATCTGCTGCTGTGGAATGCAACTGTGCGTGAACAGGTGCTTGTTCAATTGGTTCATGTGGATTGTTTCTACTTGATGACCAATCATGGTCCAGCTGTGTGGACTCTCTGAGCAGTCACAGGATTTTGTTATTCGTTCCTTTTCTATTCTTGCTAGCTTTCTGATGGATCTTTTCTCTCTATCCTTTTTAGTACAGCTTTAGTATACTATTTTAATATAATATATATCATAATAAACCAGCCTTCTGAAACATGGAGTTGGGATTCCTGTCTCTTCACCCATCCTCAAGAGCCCTGAGAGCTCCGCTGCAACACTCTGACGCTTAAATGCCCATGGAGAAGTAATTTGATAGTGTTGCAGAAGGTGGATCACCCAAGAACTTCGAAAGCACTAGGAAGAGGTAAAGAATGCTGGAAGCAGCAGAACAACTCACCATGTTTGGCACACTGGTGACGGGAGTACTCTTGATGTCGGCAGGGAAGGGAGACAGACTATTGGCCATGCCTGGCTTGTTCGGCAACTGAGGATTCACTCCTGCAGCTCCCATCTGCTGCCCTCCAGTTTGACTGAAAGGTTGCCCAAAGGGAGTAGTGTTACCTGTCATTCCCAGCTGGAAAAGAATGAATGAATGAAATGATTAGAATTTTCGTGACTCCAAAGGGAGATTAAAAAAAACCAAATATATGTCAAATATCTGTCTTTGCATTCGCAGAGACCAAATTCCAGTGTAAGTTTCTCAATATTAAATTCTCAGTATTAAAATCACAATTTCACAAGTTTTACCAAGTTAAAGCATATCCTAAAAAGATGTTTTACAAATATACACTGCTGTGTGGGGCTGAAGTCTTGCAATTCAACTTACAAAATCAAAGGAAAACACAAGATCATCCTTCTCAATCCACATGAATAGAAATTACTTTTTCCAACACTACAGGAACTTCAGAAGAGCAAACAAACTTCAAATCCTGTGATACTTTGTGCATTCTGAGCACAAAGCATGACTTTGCACACAGACAGATGGGAAGGGAGGGGAATATATAGAGGCATCGAGCAAACGGTTACCAACTTATGTTTTGGTACTCGAGGAGAAGTGTCTGAGCAAAAAAGATGTCTAATACTGACAAATTGATAAATGACACCCCAAGAACTCCCCAAGACTAGAAAACAGAGACACAACTCCCCCTGAATGATTGGAGAGAACATTGTGCACCCAAAGAGCCACTTGGCCTGCAGGAGTCTCCCCCATGGTGAAATCTCTTCCTCTGGAACCACAGAACCACTGAGGTTGGAAAAGACCTCCAAGACCACTGAGTCCAACCTGGGATCCATCACACCTTGTCACCCAGCCCAGAGCCCTGTGTGCCATGTCCAGGCTTTCCCTGGACTCCTCCAGGGATGGGGATTCCACCATTCCCCTGGGCAGTCCCTTCCAAGGCTTGACCACCCTTTCTGGGAAGAAATTCCTTCTGATGTCCAACCTGAACCCCCCCTGGCACAGCTTGAGGCCATTCCCTCTCATCCTGTCCCTTGTTCTGTGGGAGCAGAGCCTGACCCCCACCAGCTGCCCCCTCCTGTCAGGGAGTTGTGGAGAGCCAGAAGGTCACCCCTGAGCCTTCTCCTCTCCAGGATGAGCCCCCTCGGTCCCTCCCATAGGACCTACCCAATAGACCACACTTGTTCACCCTCCTGCTTCACACTGGGGGGATTCCTAGGTGACTTTATGACCTGGTCCTAAATATGAATCCAACCAATGAGAAAAGTCTTTATTTGAAATAGAAAATCATATTTTCCTCTTCCCTTTACCTCTCCAGCCTTTCCTTCCTCAACACAGAAATGGACAGAATGGTGTTCTATGGTCCTGGTCTCTACCCTTCCCTTGCCAGCAGGGGCTCAGGGACTATTCCCATAGCTGGAAGAAGGGCTGCTCACATCAGCTTATCACTGCAACACCCTCATAATGAGGGATTATTCAGGGGTTGCTTTTTATGCTTACAGGAATCGGGCTGAACGAGCTGTTGAGGAAGCACCAGTTACGAGCAGCAAATTACACTGGGGCAGAGTCCAATAAACACAATTTGACTGGGCCTTGTCCTCTTTGTCCCTGTACTTTGTACCCTCTGGTTTCAGACAGCTGGCCCTGCCACTCTCCAAGCAGCTTCATGTTAGCAAATGCTGCCTTTCCCTGCATCCTGCCCAGTGACTGTTGCCAGATTTGGGCCTTTCTTCACTGTACAAGACGTTCTATCTTTACACATTAAAAAAATCCCAAAAGCTGTTACTTTGCAATATATGAGGTTATCAAATCTGTGCTGTGTCCCAGAGTAAAGCTGAATAATTCAAATAGCAAGTAAGACCAAAAATTAGCATCTAAAGTTTAGTCCCAAGACTGCCTTTAAAGAGAAGTGGTGTTAGCTGCTATCACATTGAACAAATATCAAGAATTTAATTTTCTGTATTTCTGTGTTTGTTTTGCAGACTGCATGTTCAGAGAAATTATTTTAATTATTATTTATTACACCACAGATTTTGGCAGCTTTCTCTTAAGAATTAATAGCAAAGCATTTAATAAAATTACCCACTCAACCCACTATTTCAGACAAGGTATGAGAAAGTGTCATCTGATAATGACAGCTGTTCATTAATGCTGTAGGGGTCTATCAGATCAACAGTGAAGAAAATTTCTGGAACTAAAAGTGAGATTCTGAGAAAGCTTAGGAGAACTACTGAAACCTTTCAGAAGCCAGAAATAGGAACATTAACTCTGGGGCTGTTAGTCAGTCCCCTCATGTCTAATCCCTAACTACAAACTTCGTTGTTGGAACGACTTTGCCCTTCCAGTCTTCTTTGAACTTGCTTGCAAGTTTGGAGGAGTTTTCTGAATGGAATAATATACAGACTTTTCTGGCAACCAGCAGTACACTTCCTGCAGATCTTTACAGTCACCCCAGCCCTGGGAGAGCCATGGGAAGCCCAAACTGGGAGACAGGAACGCTGCTCAAACCTCTGCAAGCAGAGCCCTCTCTGGGCTGGCAGCTCATGGAGGGAGCAGCCTCAGACACAGGGAGGAGATGGAAAAGGCTCAGTGCAGGCAATGAATGCCCAATGGATGTGCTGAGCTTGGAAGCCTGGTGTTAAAGGCTTCTGGCAGAATCTTACACAGCTTAAAGAGCAGAAGAGAGATTTTCTTTGGGCAGCGAGAATGCTGAGGAAATTGACCTTAAATTAAGTTCTTACTCCAAAAGGAAACTGGGAGGTGTTTTCATCTTGTTATCAGGAAATATTAATGCTTTTTAATTAAAGGAAGAATGTTTAAAAATAAGGTTTTAGGAAAAATATTAGAAATATTTTGGTCTGGAAAGACAGTTTTAAAGTTTGTTAAAACTCTAAGTGGCTTGAAGATCTCCAAAGCGCCAAGGCTCTGCAATCCTAACAAGTACCACCACATGGTTGTTTCATTTTATTTTAACATTTCCTTTTCAATAGATCTTGTTATTAGACACATCACAACTCTGTACAACAACAAAGCAACCTTTCAAATCTTCCAAGCTGAGTGCTTAATAGGATGAGGATAATTTTTCCTACTCTAGGTGGTCATTAAGTAATAAATACTTGATTGAAATTTTAAGAAATGCTTGGCTGTTTTTTTGAACTCCAGCTGGAAGCAGAGTAGCTTCCATTTGAAACTTTGTATTTTGGTTAACCTGCTCTCTGCCACATTGTATTTCAGTGTCCCAAGCTGTGCTTTCATAAGGGAAAGGAACCTAAAGCTAAAGCATTATACCAGTCTGTAACTTTCAAAAACTAGCAACATTTGATAACATTGTAAAACATCAGACTTGCCTTTTAACCTACACTTCACTGTCATAAATTACTGACAATGAAACAAAGTATTAAAGACTTGGTTTTTGTTTGAAGTTCAGCTTTCAAAAAAAAAAAAAAAATAGTCTGAATAAGTGGAAAAACCTTTCTTAGGTGGCAATCCCTGAAGTAAATGTGGAGACAAAAATCAGAAATGATCATCCACAAGACGAGTTTATTAAAACTGATAGATGTTCATGGTTTCAGGGGGATTTAAACTCAGTTTCTCCTGGGAAGAATTCAAATTAACAGGACTGTGATTTCCAGAGACTAAGAATGCACAACACAATGTGAGACCTGCTCCAACAAACTCTTGTCCATTTTTAACAGCTTCCAACCAAGTCTGGGATCAGCCAGAAGGTTCAGTGGCAGAACAACCTGCTGACAAACAGCACTGGGATCCAGAGCTGTTCCTGGTACCCTGAGGAGCAGCTGGGAATTGATTCCAAACACAGCCAGGTAGGGACTCCAGCAAAGCAAACCACTGTCAGCTCCTCCCTGGTGGGAAGGCAGCAAACAGGAGGAGGAAGAAAAGGAAGAATCAGGCAGATCCCTGAGTGTCACACACTGAAAGACACAGGCACAAACTGCAATTCCTGGTTAATTATCTGAATGCTGAGCCCAGTGACTTCTGTGGAACTTTAAACCGTGGCTGACTGAAATCTCAAAAAACAACTGGTAAATATATGCAGAAGATTGAGCCTACACATTGTAAAGAGTTTAACTTGCTTGTTTATTCTGCAAATGGAAACTGGGAGCTCCAAGCAAAGGACTCGGAAGGCTCGAACACCCCAACTCCTGCCTCTGCTTCCAGGGGATTTTCCAGGCAGGTAAGGGAAGGCAGATACTCTGATGACCTTTGTTTTTATATTTCTGAAACAGAACTCTGATCCCAAAATAGACAGTTCATGGGAAGATTACCAGGTAATTAAAAGCCACCAAAGAAGATAAACCAGCAATAACACCAGAGTTTACAGCCTGGTAAGAATGGTCATTTTCATGGGGAACTCTGAGCCATTACGAAGATTTGTATTTGGCTTAAAGTTTGTTGAATGTACTTTTCTAAAAGGAAGGGAAGCAAAAGCAATCCAGTGTGAGCTGTTTCTTTTTCCTCCTGCATGGAGCAGGCATGGATTGGCATCACGGGGCTACTCCACCTTCCATCCAGTGCATCTCCATGACACCAAAAGCTTCTGAAAGCTTCTCTCTGACAATTTGGGTTATGTTGTTCACTCCCATTTTGTTCTAAGCTCATAGATGTTCCCTACATGTTGCCTTTGCTCCCCTCCACCATTTCATCTCCTTTCTCTTCCTGCCACCATTTTCAGCCCTGTTCCCTGCACTCCATCCCATGGTGGCTCCTTTCACCCCACATCATCCTCTGCAATTCATGTCTTATACTTGTGTTTCTGTGCTGTAATTTTGGGAAAATCTTGCTTCTTTTGCCCAGCTCTTTGTGGTCACAGCTGCACGAATTCTGATGGGGTAGAGCAGACTTTCCCAAGAAAGGTGGTGTTCTCTTCCACCAGCTGCAGTGGGGGAGATAAAGGGGTGTATCCCAAGTGCAAGTTAAGGCTAGGGGTGCCTCAAGAAGGAACACGATTAATGCAGGACACCACCTTAAACACATTATTTCTGCTCTAAAACAGTTCTCAGAAATATGATAATGACACTCTCCTTTAATGGAAAAGAGGCATTTAATTTAATAATTCTGCTATCCCAAGAAGACAAGTAGATTCTGTTCCCTTTTTTATCACTATGGCAACTCTCTAAGATACTGGAATCTATTACCGAGTGTGGATAGGAAATAGGCTATTTCACTCTACTCTCATAAGCCAAGGAATGTACAAACTTCCAAGCTGAAACCCCACCCCCAGCACTTCAAACCTTTGTTCAGCTGCCTTGGACTACAGGAGCCATCACACTGCAGTGCTCTGAGCAGCAGTGTGGGAGGTGCTTGTCCTGTTTTACTTCTTAGCTCTTCAAAGCAGAACAGCAATTCCATTTCCTCTAGTTCCTGGAGTTTCACTGATTTTATAGAGGAAGCCTGTGACCAAACCTACAAACCTCACTTGAGGGTGCAGCTCAGAGGTGATGTGACAAGTGAGAAGTTCACCACTCTAATCCTGAAGACACCTTTCAGAGCAGACTGGATCTCCACACTGTGTTGTTCCTTCTGCTTTTAAAGCTTCCTTTTTCCCTCCCTTTTTTAGCAACACTGGCACACCACAGTACTTCCTCCTGTAGCCCAGCACCAAGGGGATGGGTTATGCTCCTTCTTGTACACCAAGTGTTCAGGCTGTAAATAAACTTCACCCTTTCCTCCTCCTTTCAGTTTTTATCAACTGTCCCCTCACCTCCACCACCACAGCTCTCACTCCTGCAGTCCAGGGTACTCCACCACCACATTCCTCTAGGGCTCCCAGGACATGCAACCAACACAAACCCCACTCCCTGTTACAAGCACATCATTTCCTACTCCCTTTTTAGCCTCTTCTCCAAGACACTGTCAGAAACTTTACAACTGCATGCAGCTATGCTCCTTGCAATCCCTTTTCCTTCGGGAAATTCTGCTCTCCTCTGTTGCTCCAGCTCACTTTTCACTCCAGGGTTTCCAAATTTAATAAAAGGTCTGGCAGGACAGACTAAGCTCAACCTCAATTTTCCTGTGAGAGAGAAAGCACCTGCATTTGCAGGCATGTGCCAAGGAGCAGCACACACCTCTGATAATGCTCCTGGGTTTGTATCGTATACCACCACTACCTCCCTAAAGTTAATGTCATAATTATCCTTTTTTTTAAATTAGCTGGTCCAGACAGATTAGTCAAAAAAAAACCCTAAAACTACCCAAACCAAACATCCAAAGCAACAAACATATCTCCAAGTTAAATGTTGATTTTCATTAAATTTTGAAGCACTAACTCTGTAAAAAAATGGATGAAGGTTATTCTGGCCAAGTATTTAAAACCAAAACAATAACATGAGATTTGGACTGAGCTGACAACAGAAAAAATACTGAAAGGTTGATAGGAGAATCAGAGAACTCAAAGCAGCATGGGCTCAGTGGAAAATAAGCCTGGCTGAAGTAATCTGATTATGATCCAATCCTATAAAATAAAAATAGTTATCATTAATATTCAATTCAGTATCTGCTGGATTTTTTTTACTAGAAAACAGCTTGAAAAGAAAGGAAACAAATGAGACAAGCTTGGCCAGACTTTGAAAGCCATGAATCCGCAAAATGCTTGAAGAAGAACAAATGTGAGCTCTCAATATGCCAACAGGAGGGATGAAAAGACAATTGGATAAGGGGAAAGTGCCATCATTATGTGTCTGGAGTGATGTGAATGCTGCTGCAACAAGGACCAACACGCTGCAGTAGTTCAGGAATGACAGGTAAAAATGACAGAATCCAGAGAGGCCTCAAGTAGCATTCAAAGGACTAATGGGCATGGCCAAAGACGGGCTAATTGCAATCTAATAGCCTAATTATTTAGCTTACTATTT
>VYZP01035991.1:55000-80845 GCA_013400635.1 Hypocryptadius cinnamomeus
TGTTTTTATAAGCAGCATGTCACCTTGCTTGGCTTAAATAGTCTTAACTCCCTTCCTTTGGATGTTTATTCTCTCTCTCAAGACAAGGAAATCAAACAGTTGGGTGTCTCAGATGCTCTGAAGTTACAAACTGAAGTCTACAAAGTACTGTGAATGAAGGAGTCAATCTTCTCCAGGTAATGGAAGACCTAAGAAATTCAGACTGACAGGCAATTCAGCTGCTTTTAATGCTGCTAGTGACAGTGAAAGAGGACAGGACTGCTTTCATAATGCTGACTCCTGCTTCCCAGAGAGGTAACACACAGAGACAGGGACCTGTGCCTTGCCATCTGCACACTTCACCAGCGGGTCCCAGGTGAGCAGAACACACACGAGCTGCAGATGTGGCATCATCCCTCTGGAGTCAACCCCTCCTCAGCCCCTGGCTGCTGCTGCCCCAACTCCCAGCAGTGCTTTGCTCACAAACTCGATACCAAAGAGCAGCTTTCCACCAAGCACAGGCTGAGGACTTTGCTCTTTGGACTCTTATCTCCCTCTGGAATGAGGCCCAAGCCTCCAGCACGAAGCAAGGTCCACCTCACCGATTAGAGCTCCCAGAGAAGCACAGAAGACAGGTCCATTAGGAATTCATGCTCATTTGTGAAGGGGAAAGACAGGCTTTCTTTACTACACTGGCATCATCTTGCATCTGTTTACTGACAAAAAAAAAGTAAGTCTCTACTAATTGCTATTTCATCCTATAGTAATGTGTTCCAAAAGAAAGTCACCATGGCGCTTGGAATGTATATGCCAGAGGGACAGATGGAGAGGCAAGGAAAAGATTAATCATTTTATGGCAGAAAGCCAGTGGTGTTACCAAAAAGAAAAAAAAAAAAAAAGAGTGAATTCAGTCCCAGTTCAGCCCCAGTGCAAGAATGGTGGCAATGATGTTATCTGAGCTGAGGTGAGAGCGCTCACCTAAACCAACCTGCAGGTTTGGCAGTTTGACAAAACATTCAGTTAAAAATATTCACTTTGAAGTCAGTAACAAGAAAGCCTTAAAATGTAACATTTCAAGAATCAGATTTGATAATTAAATCATGATCTGGCTATCACTGTTCAGAGGAAGTCAAGCTCCAAGTCTCCCATCACTTTAAGCTAATTGCTATAACCAAGGCCTACCACAACAGATTCATGAAGCAATTACTGTCTTGTTCTTCAGCAGTAAATTAACTCAAATTAAAATACTCAAATGTCCAGGAATAACTGTAATTTACTTCATCCTTTATTACTAATTTTTGGTAAAACTAGAAATAAAATTTTTTAAATCCCATTAAAAAGAAGCCAGGTGTTTTATTACCACTCGTAATAACACGTGAAATTCTCTTCCAAGCATTTTGCAGAGGCCAAAGAAGAACTTCAGTATTCTAAGGCCTTTAAAAAAAAAATGAACCCATGTTTCCCCACAATTACTGAAATACAAAAGACAAAATTTCATGGGAAAATCTTCTTTACAAATGACTGTATATATAGGGAACAAATTCTTAATGCATTTAACTGGAAATCAACTTTTCCCAGGAAAAGAAAATCAAATGATCATATGCTTACACTGTATACATGCCTGAAGAAAGGAAATATCTCCAAATTCTGCACAAGCCTGAGTACAAACACAACGAAATCTACTACAATTTCTGCACTCAATATCACTGTTGTAAGTATGAAGCAAAATAAAGCTGAGGTTTACTTTGTAATGAGTGTCACCTCTACAAACAACAACTTCAAAGCTCTAATGAATAATTAGCCACAATTGATCAATGCATTCCAATTGCTTCAAGAGCTTTTATAAGTGCCAAGCAGAGCAAGTGGCTTTCTTCAGATAAACAAAAAATTATTCTTAGTATAAAAGAACAGATACTTAACCAGAACCACAAAATTAACTGTAGATGTTTCAAAGGTTTGTCTCATCAAGAAAATCTAGTTTGGACATGAAGAATAATTCAATAATACTTGAGAAGAGAATTTTGAAAGGCTGAAATTCAGTGAAGATATGCCTCAACAGATACTCAACTCTATATTCACAGGCCAAAATTTTTATGAGTTAATTCCACGAGAAGCTTCAGTGTGTACTAAAACACATTAATGGTCAGACCAAAACACAGTTTTCTAACAGATTCCCAACAGAGTATCCCTGTCCTCCCCTAGTTCCTGCACTTTATCATCATTAAGCTGAATCAAAGTTTAGGAACAGTAGTGATAGGCAAGGGGCAACGTCTTCAAACTGCAAGAGGGGAAATTTACATTAGATAATTCTTCCCTGGCAGGGTGGGCCCTGGCACAGGGTGCCCAGAGAAGCTGTGGCTGCCCCTGGATCCCTGGCAGTGCCCAAGGCCAGGCTGGACAGGGCTTGGAGCAGCCTGGGACAGTGGAAGAGGCAGCCATGGCAGGGGGGGAACTGGATGAGTTTTAAGGTCCCTTCCAACCCAAACCATTCCATGATTCTGTGAGTCTACAAATGCAGATTTCTATATCAAATTCAAGTCTGCAGTCCTTCCTTTATTTCCTGTACTGTGGATATCAGCCTTGCACACTGTACCCAACAGAACTGCCAGCTGTGTCTGCCAGCACCTCAGCAGCTCAGAAGTGCCTATAGCAGGCTGGAGACAGCCAAGGAAAGGGAGAGCATGTCATGCTCCAAAAATTTAGTATTATAAGGAATAAGCTGTTTTGGTAGGAGAAAACAGTAGCATTATTTAAGAGATTCTTTCCCCATTTATCTCCCAGAAGCTGGCCAAGGATACATTATCAGGCAGCCCATGGAATGTGGTATTCCACAGAGGTGGCAGAAAAGACAACAGTACCTCTGAGGAGGAACAGCACCAGGAAAAGTATCTCCAAAATGTAATGAAAAGAGATATTCTGTGTCCTTCCTTTACAATGTATACTCTCCTTGACAGACATGAATCCTAAAGGAAAAGGGGAAACCCTGAAGGGAGAGGCTGTGACTCTAAAAGTAACTGTATTTTTCAATTGCAGACCAAGGAGAAAAATCAAATAGACAAGAAACAAACTCACACTACCAGTTACATTAAATACATTAAAAGAAACAAAAATCAATATTGCTTACTCCAAGCAACTACTTAGCACAAATATCACAGCCTGATATTAACTATGGAGAAATGTAACTATAAATAATTTACACTGTTAAAATAATTTTAAAATAACTTTAATAGCCAAATATGTTTGTTTTGAAACACCACAGTGACTTCAAGAGCTACTGTGACATTTCCAGTCCTTCTATGAAACATGTTCTCCTTGAAGATTTAACAATACCCATGAAGCTATTGAGACAATTCTGAACAGGCTTTTAAACAAGGCAAGATCTGATGGTTGTCTTTAAACAGGATTAAAATTGAACAGTTTAATAAACCAGGCCTGTACACACATTCCTCACTGACAGCAGCAGCACAGAGGATGATCCAGAAATGCTTTTTAACCCAAGATGCCCCATATCAGACTAAGGGAGCCACCACTGTTTGTTCCAAGAGAGAAATCTCATCTTCAACTGGTGGTGTTCCAACACTTGTCCATTAGCAGGGTACAAAGATCCTCCCGTCCTAAAGGCAGTTATTTAATTAAGTCAATTTGCCAAAAGCTTCAAAGGGCATTTGTTCTGTTTCCAAAACTCCCCTGACAAGCAGAGCAGCCATGCAGCCAGGGCAGCATTGTGCTGCAGTCACTCGGAGAACACAAATCCTTTCCATCCAGAACAGCAGCAGAGTGCTAAATAATCTATTTACCACTCTTCAAAAAATCCATTTCATTTCTTTTGGCAAGGATGGTCCTATATTTAACATGCTGTATTTTCATTATGATTCACTCTAAAACAAAGGCACTGTTGAACCTTTTTTAGAGCACAGGACACTGTTATTTCCCAAACCTAAGCAGGATTCGTACATAGATACCAAAGAACACGTCCATCACTTTGGGATTTGAGAATCTTCAGAACACGTGTAAGCACAGACATTTCAGGTGCTATTTACAGGTAGTTTTTGTAGCACCAGGAGTCCAAAAATCATCTCAAGTTCTTATTAATCTAAATCTTAATTCTGCAAAGTATTCCTGGCCTTAGCATTAAAGCCATTGCTCAGATTACACGCAAACAGATAAACACAAGCAAGCTTAGTGTGCCACGTCACAGCCACAGTAATTTCTGGAGTAAATAAAAATTCTCTTTTCTGTGACAGCAAGAAGGAGAAGGATGAGGAGGAGAAATGAGCACATACTATTTACAGTCCATGGACACAGTTACAGCAAACTGATGTCACACACAAATGGACTTCAGCTTCCAAACAAAAACCAACAGGTATTTCCTCCAAACATTCACAAGAAGAAAGCAAAATGCCATTATATTCTGCCATTCCTTATTCTCAGCCCTGCAGAGTAAACTAACAATTCTGCCAGCAAGAATTCAGATTTTTTTTTTTGACATACAGAGGGAAAATGTATATTGAAACACCTTTTGTAGCTTAAATGTTAATCAAGGTGAAGAATAATCTGTCCACTACAAAGTAGATTTAGGCATGCTTTGTGTAACCTCTTGTATCAAAATTTTAACCCCCTATGGAAATGAGTGAATTTCAAAATTCCAAAGTGCAACTTTCCAACATAATCTTATTTTTTTGCCTGATGGTTGAAGTGTCCTGTTTTCCTTCAATAAAGTGTTTTCCACTTGTGGAAGCTGCAAAAGGAGAACTGCCTCCTCTCACTGCTTCCATTCCTGATCCATTTCTCAGGAAGGCTGACACAGTTATCAAACTCTAGTTATCTTCCAAGTTTCCTGCATTGCCTTTTTTCTAAAGAAACAGACCACCAGCATTTAGTCTCCAGACCACAGCACTTCCTGCTTTAACACATTTCTGTATGTCCTTTCAATTACAGGATTCCCAATATAATCACAGCTCACTGTTAAGCACAAATATTAATTTTATCTTTTAAGTAAGGGCAAGATTTGAGACCTGCTAAAAGGTCTTTTCATCAGAAAGGCTCCTGTGAAATCATATCTACATGCATGATTAGAGTCTATTAAGAAAATTACTGTGACAAAGATTTCCTTCTGACTGAAGGACCAGGCATTTCGTAACTTCTACACACCAACGTTTCAGTCGGCAGGTTTTTCTCCCTCCCAACATCTGAGTCATTTTTTACCTGGGTATTAAAAACCCCAAACTACAAACAGCAGCAGGAAGACATATGAAAGCAGTCTGAAAACTGGAAAGACATCATCCCAGTTACATCTGTCAGTAAGGACCTGGGAGTTTCTGTCATTTTGACTAACCTGAAACAACACTGTAAATCCTGCTTTTAATCAATGGCTTCCAAAGGAACTGGTGAATCTGCTAGTTTCAGTCCCAAAACCTTCTTTTAATTTTTCTTCTTAGAAATAAACCCCACTCTAACAACGAAAACTGAAGAATTACAATACTCTAACCAATGTAATTGATCGTTAAATGTTTGTGGTGTGTTATCACAGCAGAGGATAATTGCACAATTCTGCTCTGAAGAGATCCCATAACACTTAATTTTTGTCAGCTGGCTGATAAACCAGGGCAAGTGCACAGAGCTGTTTTTGGGTGTGAAGGAGGAGAGGAAACTGAGCTGTGGTTTGTCCCCACCAAGGCTGAGTGCTCTGTTTCTTGCAGCCCTGGAGCCAAACTGAACCTTGATACCTGCATAAGCCCCAGCCAAGTGCCTATCGCTGCAAAGATCTTCAATTACATTGCACAACTGCAAACAAGACTCAACTCATGTACTGGAAACAGGAAACAACTGAATTTTGGGTGCCAGGAGTAAGAGTTGTGGGAAGGGAGCTTTTTAAGTCACTAAATCTCTTTGACATATCAGCAAACTCATCTGTGGAGCAGCACTTTCCATGGTCATGTTTCAAAACAAAACTGCCTCAGAGACTTTCATTTTACTACGAGCCAGTGAGTTTTGCTATTATGTGTTTCTCTGTATTTACAGCTTTCTTCTGTTGTATTATTACAAAAACACATATGTCTCACCTCAGTAAAAATGCTGTTTTGGTGCTCCTTATTTATCAGAGAATGGAGCAGCTATGGTCAAGTCTAACATTATTAGGAGTCCCCTGGAACTGGGAACCAGCCCTGTTTGGAATATGATTTGGACTGGCTACTGATGTTTGCCAGAGGCATGGTCTGCTAGGAGACAGGCAGCTTGGCAGCCGAGCACGGACAACTCCGTGGATGAGAAGCAAATTAACTGCAAGTCATGTTAAAACAATTCAGGCAGAATTCAGACAGATTGAGAGCCACCACAGAAACAAACAGCACCAGCAGTTTGCTAAAACACAGAGAGCTGCAAAGGAATGAGAACATCTTCAGCTGACTTAATTCACAATCAGCAAGCGTATCTAAATCTGGTACTCAGCAAGAGCAACTGGGGGATCTGTTTAAATAAATAGTTGGCTTCATTTTTTCTCATCACAAATTTTCCTTACCACAGTTTCCTCACAACACCGAGACAAGTAATGTAATCACATACACTGTGTAAGTCCTGCTCTTTAACATGGGTCATTATCATATTTAATTTACTCAAGATTAATTTCCAGCATCAAAACACCACCCAGTGAACAGCACAGGGAGCAAAACTGTGAATGTGCTTGTCCAAGGCACATGTATTAGACAGACACCCTGCTGGAAACAACAACGAGAGAATTCACTTCTTTTATAGCTCAACATTAAAAAGCCCTGACAAAACACGTTATTCTCTTGGTAAAAGTAAAAAATGGTTTTACTGGTTTCTGAAGTTCACTTCTGGTAAGAGCTCCTCCTCCTCTTTAATCTGACCCTACTCTTACTGAAGCATACACTGCCATGTGGCTATTCTGACAGAAATAAAGTTGAAAACATGCACTGTCCAAACAAATTAGGCCAATACCATTTAGAGGAAAAAACTGTTCTGCACTCATAGGCAAAAATCCAGCAGACCAGATCTAGTTTTGCACAGTTAGTGATTGTTTTGAGCCTGTTCAGGTTTTGATGCCGATCCCACTGCTGGTACCAACTTCCAGTGGGGCTTAAATACATACACAGAGGTAAGGAAAACTCATCTCTTGCACACAGCACTTGGAACTCTGTATCTAAACTCCCTGCTACCTCCTGGAGTGCTACACTGGAAGATCTGCCAGCCTGATCAGCTTTTCCATCAGTTTCTCCCCGCACACAAGTTCTATTTTATACCAATATAAGTAATTTCCTTCAGAGTTTTCAAAATAGGTAGATTGAAGTTACTCGAAATCTTCAATCTTCAAAAAGGCATCCCAAAAAACCCCCCAAACAACCATTAACATTGTAAACCTCATAACTAGGTATGAAAATAAACAACCATTTTCTTCTCATCTCTTTATAGATTCAGTCTCACCAAACAATTAAATCTTTTTCTGAGGCATACAGAGCCCAGTAATGTTTGATTAAACTGTGCCTGCCTTTCAGAAGGAAAGCTGAACTTGGGGTAGGTTTAATGGTTCTATAAAGAAAAATATTTTGAAAGGAGCCCCCTGCAAGCTGTATCTTCACTGCAGCTTAACAGCAATACCTTCTGCAGATTATCAGACATGCACAACTCCAGATTTTTTCCTCAATTTCTGCTGCTAGGTACCAGAATATCCTTGTTGGAGTGACAGGACTCTGAAGTCACTGAAGAAAAGGGGGGAGTTCCTTTTACAGCACTGTATGAGGAGGCATTATAGCTCAGAAACACATGGAAAAGAAAACACTCAAGAGTCCTCTCATCTGAACGGGACTTTACCACTTCTTAAGGGAAAGAGCAGAAGCACCAGGTAGGCGAATCACAGTCCAAAACTCCTAACACAGGGCAAAAAGGAAGCCTGAGAACCATACAAAACAAATGGGAACTTCCCAACATTTTTTTCTAACCTTCCACAGGCTTTGACAGCTGTACTAGACACAGGGTATGCATCTCAGCAAGACACTTTCTAACAACTCATTGAAAAAACACAACTTCCAGCCCTTGCCAGCCACAAAGAACAGGAAGGTTTCATCTCCTTCACTTAGGAAGGATGAGCTCCCACAGCAGCAGGAGTGTTAGGCACAAGCATGTCTCCAGTGAAGTGCTCATTCCTATGGAAGCAATGACCATCTGCTGAGCTTTGCTACTGCTTATCACATCCAACGCCCAACAATCTTAAAGAAACACCTCTAACAAGATCTTCTAGATGGTTTGAACATGTTTTCTGGACTTAATGGACTCAACAAAAAACATGGTACAACACAAAAGGGCAATTCATTACTGCTGGAAATGACTGTGACAAGATGATCTGATCAATTGTTCAAAGACAAATCCTTTCCTCTTTAAAGCTGATTTCCTAAGGAACTTCAACCCAGTCCAATAAAAATTCTCCTTGTAGTGTCATCCAAGAAAAAAGGGCCACAATTACAAGCAAAGGTGACTGCCAGTGAAGGGAGCAGAGACAGACACACTATCATGGAAGAGATAGTTCCTCAGAGGTTTCCAGGTATCTCAGCAAGAAAAATCACCGATCTTTGGAGCCTCATGTGAAATCTTTGCTCACATCTTTACAGATTGAGGAAGTATTTTATTTTAATCTCTCCTTGCCAATGGAAGAATAATTGTCTTGCTATCAGCACCTTCTTGCCCTCTGACACTGGGAATTAGTTATTTTCCACTCCTGTTTGAAAAGGTTAGAGGTAAGGTTTATCTCCACCTTTGGCTCAGGCAAGCACAGGAACATAAACCTCAGTCACCCTGCTCAGTCCTGCCTTAAAATAGCAAGTCCAGACCAAAATTAACAATCATGGCTGCTGATGATCCAGATGAAATGAATCCTTGCAATTTCTGAGATCAGGTGAAGGGACCAGATTCTGGATATTTTTCCTTCTTTTTCTCTTAATAGAAAGAATGCTTATATAAACACACCACAACAAATAACACCAGAAAAAGGAATGGATTGATTAGTCACACACTAAAAAAGGATTAAAACCAACCACCACAGAAACAAGGTCTTGCCTAACAAAACTGGTCCCAAACCACAAAGGGTCACGAGTTCCCCACACTGCATATAAACACTCTGAATTGAGAAAAATGGGCTACTGAGCTGTACTTGAACAAGGTTAGTCAGAGATGCACATCACCTATTTTTAATGTAATTAGAAGATTTTGCTTTAAATAGTTCTTTTAGGTATTTTCTCTGCATTTGTACTTCACAGCTCTTTCTTTCCCCTAGGATATTGCTACAGTCATCACCTAGAGAATTTCCTTCCAGCCTTGATACAGATACAGCAGGATGGCAGCTACATTTTAAGCCTTTGAGTCAAGTTGGACACGTTCACTATTAGGTAGATCAGCTGCCTCACCACTTTTATTACAGCTCTTTAAATCTTTTAAGCTGTACACATTAAGTGGTAAACATCAGGGAATCAGCAGGTGAAAAAACAAACTAACCCAAATTTTCCTTCAGCAGAAATTTCAGTTTCAGAAGAACAGACAAACTCACTGAAGTGTTTCTTTGCTTTTCTTAAAAGCTTTCCTGAAGCATCAATAAGGAAAAGCTAACACACAATCATGGCTGATAATCCTATTAGGACAATAAACTGGGGGATGGGGAGAGACTGGAAAAGGATACCAATCCTAAATGCCAAGTAAGAAAATGGCAAAAATAGAGAACACTGCTGCTTGGCACAAGAAAGTCCAGGGAGCAAGTATTTGTTCCAAAATGGAAACACAAAATTTTTGTGTAAAACTCTGAGCTCACCTGCTCTCTTTACTAAGAGAAAAACAAAGTGTGTATAAAGTAAAACTTTTTAAAGAAACACAATGCTTTTAAGCTTCATCTTATTCAACAAGAGATGGAGCCCTGGAAAACAGCAGTTTTCCTGTTTTACATGGCCAAGTATTTAAAATTATTTTAAGTGCATCTTCAAAGAAGCACCATTTTATCACTTATGCTCTGTCATTAAACAGTCATTTCACTACTCTTTTCCAGTGTATTCCTTGCTCAAGCCAACTTCACTTTGCTTCTTGCACATGTGGAAACTGAGGCAGTCTGGGTCTGGGTGCCTCTCCAAGCTGCTGAATCCATCTGCAGCTGCCAACAGGCCATGCCTGAAGTCCTTGAAATCCGGAATTTGTCTGAGATCTGGCCTGCTCTTTACCAGAGGTGGGTTTGTTTAAAATAAATCAAGACCTCACAGAACCTCCCCCATCAGGCTCACAGAGACTCTGTCAGCAAGTCCTTTGCTTTGGGGTAATTCTACTTCAGTTGGTTCACATAGAAAAATTAGTAGTTTCACATAAAACTGAGTAGTGACTAGAAAAAATCTACTCCCAGGAACTTAGGTATCTGTAAATTCACAGAAATATGCCAGATAAATAGAATTCCTCACTCTTCCCACAAAATTTCAAAGGAAAACAAAGGAAAGATAAGCTGACTCTCTTTCAGTGCAGACCAATCAGCTTCCACACAACAAAATTAGCTGTCTCCAGTCTCCAAAACAGTTATGTCAACCTTTACATGCTCTGACCTTCACTCATAACACAAGTATTTCTTCCATAAGCAAAAGCATCTCTTCACTGCAGAGAGAATGCTTTTTATGGTTTTTGGTTTTTTTTAATTAACTATACAGTACTCCAGAGTGATGTGAGCACCTCTTCAGAGTACAGGACCCACACTTTCATGTGAGACAATGCAGTTTTTTCCACAATACTCACACACCAATGAATTAACATTTACATGCTAATAAACTACAGTGACAACAGTTACTGATGTATGAATAGATAAAATATCAGAGATAAAAATGGACCTTTTTTCTACATATCAGAACACGGTGGGTTTGCCAGCAAAATTTAATGAAGGAACTGTACCAAAATAATCCAAACAAGAGATAAGGCACAGGGCAGGAGGAGCAGCAGTCAAAACACTGCTCTAAGCTCACACCTGGAAAACAAAGAACTAAAAAGCAGTAACTGTACCAAACAGGGAGCCAGAGCAGTGCCCCATGACAGAAACAGATATTTCCAGTTATATATTCCCTGCTCTGATCCACAATGGACACCAAATTAGGCTCTTGCCCTCCCCTTTCACAGCTTGCATTAGCTTGGCAATCTATGTGAAATTTGATGTTTCCAGATCAGTTCCTCCATATTTAAGAAACATTCGCTGCACGGCTGCTGACAGTGGTCCTTGACAAAAGGAGCAATTGCTACACCTCTCCCTCCAATCTCCAAGTGTTCACATTGCTTTAGAAGATGGCGTTGTCTGGCAGCTAAATTGAGATCCTGCACATGAGAAATCATCTGCTTCCTTTCTGCAGGATTATGCTACTCTTTTCTAATTCACTCTGCTAAGATATTCTCCCAACTTTTAGCTTCGAGGATGTCTTTTTCAACAAGTGCTTTCATTTTTGATTACATGAGAAGAATTGCTTCAATTATCTCCTTTTCACAATATCACTGGTGACTGAAATGGGTAACTACAGACTCAAGAAAGCATATCCTTTAGTTCTGTCCCAGAAAAGGATCTACTGTGTTCCCTAAACACCTGTATGGAGAAAAACAAGTGCAATAAATAGAATACAGTAAATGGCATGTACATACTTTAGTAATTGCTCCTGTCTGTGCTGTGTTCAGCCCGGTGTGCCCAGCCATCTGTGGAGATACTTGGGTTAAAGTCTCTGCCAGCACACTGCCTGCATTCCCCTGCATGGCAGGGGCAGAATATTGCATTCCTGCTCCCCTTCCTCTTCCAGCTGCCCCAAGAGATCCATTCATTACCTGCCCTTGTCCTTGCTGAGGCTGGTTCATTAAACTGTGACCAGAATTACTGTTGAGAAGGCTCTGGTGTGTCTGACTGAAATTAGTATTCATACATATCCCAGGTCCAGTCTGTGATGTTGCAGGGCTGCTCGTCACCATTCCCACTTGTTTTTGTGCTTGAGAGTTCAGAGTTTGGGATGCAGGTGTGGTAGGTCCAGAGGTGCTGGCTGCTTGCTTGGCCAGGCCCGGAGCAGAGGAGTCTCCTGGGTTCAGCGGGCTCTTACCCATGGCGCCCAGATTGCCGATGCTCGCGCTGTTCGGCTGCCCTTGCACCTGGGCACCAACTCCCTGCTGCACGGGGCTGCTCGAGTTCACATTGCCAATTCCTGGGTTTAAGGAAGAGCCGCTGCTTCCCCTCAGAAGTTCAGAAAGTTGTTTGTGTTTGGAAGCCGCATCTGGAACGAGGTTCCCACTGCTATTTAAAAGGCCCAACTCGCCATTGGGGATCAGCTCATCGGGAAGATCATTTTCCAAGTCAAACAAAGATCCGAAATCTACAAGTTAAAACAGAAACATGGGTGAGAAAACACGACAAATGAGTAGCTAAAATATTTATCTTCGCTACTTCGTACCAGTGTTAACAATGAGAAGGCGTTCAGGATGTCTTTACCCAGAAATAAGAAGTGAATGAGGGTCCCTGTGACACGAACTCCAGAGCCTTTCAGAGCACAGCCATCACACACTGTGCACACACAACCACGCAGGGCACAGCACTGGCCAATAAACAGGTTTTCTGGCAAGGATTTTGACAAAGCTTAAGAAAACTAAGGTGGCATGAACACAATGATCCAATCTAATGCTTAAATTTCCCTTGTTTTGGCTTAAAGATGACGGCAGAAATAACAACAGATTTTTTTCCTATTGATTTATGCTCCCAAAAGAGCAATTACATCACCTTTTCCAACCTCCTCTGTAATCCCAAGCCACCACATTTCACCCAGCAATTCTACCCTGTCATTTATGCGTGCACATAGCCAAAGAACATCTTCCAGCACTGCTTCAGAACTTCACCAAAGAACAACAATGATTTTCTCAGCAGTTTGATCCCAGTCTCACATATAAAGACATTTAAGATCAGCTTCTAGTCACTGATTTGTACCATGATCTGCTACCTCAGAAGATCCTGAAAGGGACTCAGCATTTTCTCCTTGTAATGCCTCTTGAATCGAGTCACTGCTCGATTCCTGAACAGCTCAAATAATTCAAATTGCTCTGTAAGTGCCCAGCCCTCATTTATCATGCCCAATATTGACAGAGGTAATCCACACACTCTCCAGATGAGCAAAATAAATCAATCAAATCTTCATTAAGCCACTTGAAGGAACAGCTCTGCCTGGCTGCAACATCCAGACTAATAAAAAAGTGGTGGGGCTTTTTCTTTTCCTTTAAAGGACCAGCTCAGTTTCACTAAAATATTTTATTGCCCATCATAAGCAGCATCTGTGTAACAAGGTTATTTTAGTATGTAACTAAAAAATAGAACGTTACTTCACTGTATATAGGTACTTCCATGTGAAAATAAAAGTTACATATTTGAATACATAAGGACAGGCATATATTTATAAACATCTAAGCAGACCAGCCCCAATACACCAGAGTAGCTGCTCAAACACACAACACATCTTGGGAGAGTTTTCCAATCCAAGGATGTGAACTAAAACAATCACTTCTCACCTGTAACATAAACGTGTGAAAACATTATTTTGCCCCCCAAGCCAGCCCTGAGAAACCCCAGTCCTTCACACTGAGCAACAAACCACATTTTTTCCAGGTTAGAGCAAAGAAGAGTTCTTTACTTAAGAAGGACATTCTAAAGACTTCATTGTTTTAAAGTTCAATTCACTCTTCAACCACAAAAAGTTGGTGCAAGATCCAGGCTGCAAAAATTATGTAAGATGACACATTGAAAAGAAACAACAAACCTCAAGCAACACAAACTGTATCACAAAGCAAAGATGCATCACCAAGCCATCTCAGTACACTTTAATATCATGCATTTTATCAGCATGTGCATTTCCAATTCAACCTAACTGAAAAAAAAATTAATAAAAATGGTCAGACTTGCAATGCCTAGTGAATTACACAAACAGGCACAGCAAACAAAGACAAAACCATTAAATTCTGGCTGTTTTGAGGTGCTCAAAGCACCACATCCTTCAGGAGCCCATACCCTGCCATCATCACCTACTGGAATCAATAATCCTTCCAAGATTGCATGGTGTCAGCCGTGACCAGTACACCCTGCTCAGAACAGAGCCCCTGCTCCCTTCCAAGCAGGCAAGGAACAAGCTAACATTTCATTTAGCAAGATTCATTAAAATACTTTTAATTTCTCTTACTTGCTGCCTTTCATTTCAGGTCTTTACTTCATCTTTTGCTTGTCTTCTAGAAAAATTCCTGGTGCACCTTTGACTCCATGATCGCTTCATCTCTCCTCCACTTTCCCACACAACTGACACTCGACACTACCAGGCTGCAGTCTGCCACTTCCTATACAGTCTGGTTCTACTTTCCCTCTTCCAAGATTTCCCTGTTTCAGCTGGGAATGCCAGGAGGCTCTGGGAGGCTCTGCCGCTGGTGGTGGCCGCAGCTGGAGCCCAACCAAAGCCATCTGCCTGCGCATCACCAAGGCTGGCACACGGGGCTGTGGCTTCACCTCTCTTAAACTGCTCTCACCACCCCAGCTCCCCCAAGTTCAAGGTTTACAGTGCTCGTTCACACAATTTCTGTAAATCCCACAAAAAGGTGTTCTTCCAAGCTTCTGCACCAAAATTGTTAATATTTCATGGACAATAGATGTGTGGGCATGGGGATAGGGGCAGAGAAGAAGAGACAAAATGTGAAGGGGGAAGATGTTGCTGTGGCTTAAAGAGTAGTTTTTTCCAGCTGTATTTCAAAATGGGATGCTGGAGTATAAATGCTCGATTTGTTTTTTTGCTTGGCTGGCTGGACTCACTGTCTCGCCAGAGCCAAGAACTGGAAATGTTTTTGCAGTTTACAAAAAAGAGTGAAGAAAGCATTTGGGAATATTGCCATTTAAAACCTGAAATAATCCACCACTCCTAAGCTCCTGTAAGAAGGCTGTACATTAAGGTTAGACATGGAAAATGTACTGCTCTGCCAGCAGGAAAATAAAAAGCAGGTAAACAACTTAACACAATGGTCCTGTAAAAATTCACCAAGAATTCAATTGTTCATGCAATGATTAATCATCTTCTTTTATATTTCATCAGAGTCATGCACATTAAAAACAGCAACACAAGGCACATTTTACAACGGTTATAAAATACAACAGAAAACAAAAATCTACTTGAGCATGTCTGCAACAAATCCATAAAGATAAGAGATTGTCTTGGCAGTTATAAAAAGGATAAGTATATTTACACACATATAAAAATCTGCCATAATAAGAACATGGCCCATTTCTACTGACAGAGAAATGAAAAGCAACTGCAGTCCCCCCATCCTCACAAGAACAGAACTGATCCCATTCTCAATGCTTCAACTGTTTCTCAAAGGCAGCTACCAGGAGGCTAAAAACCAAGGGATGCCTTTGCCTTTCCATGCAGTTACCTGAAGCAATGGTCAGGGAACACCTTTGCTGAGAAGTCCCACCGAGCTTTAACCTGCTCCATCCTCAAAGCTGCCATGCACCCAGCACAATCAGAGCAGGAAAAGTGGTCTGGATTTTAAAGGAGAACAGATTCCCTAAACCCAAAAGGCACATACCTCTAACTCAGTGCTCATGAAGCAGCAGAACTGACTAGGGCTGCAGAGATTCACCTCGTCGTGTCTGGTCTCTAACACGGCACCTCTGATCCTCAACCTCATACCTTTGTCACATAAATCTAAACGTCCTCTTAACAGCAGAGCACCAAAAAACCAGAGATTACATTTTCTGGAAGGCATGGAAAAGCACTAGGGAAGTACCACACCCCCACTCTTCCCAAAAGGTTCCTTTCCCAATTTGAGCATTCTGCATTCCTCAAGCAGCTATTTTCACACATAGAAGATAACCACACTTGAGACACTTTCTCTCCTAATTTCAGTCTTATGAGCTTAAATGTCACAGTTTTCTGCCTTCCTGGACAACACTTCCAGCAACCAGAATTAAAAAAAACCAAACATGTTCTGTTTCCTTCTAGGCCTTCTCAGAAGAAAAAAACCCAAAACTCTGGTGCATCCTGAAGGCAGAACGTTCTCATCTGTACAACTGCTTGTGACTGTTACTGGGATATTTTCCTAATATACATATTCAATCAATTAACTTGTTTCAATGTCACCATTTTTTCACCTTTAGCTCAGCCTGGAGAGGTGACAAACATCCTAAGGTGTTTCATTGTTTGTCTTATTATCTCAAATGTATCTCACAGCAAGCAGGAGGAGAACTATCAAATTCAGTTTCATTTTTTACAGCATAATCTTTGCTTGAGACATGACTGGGAGTTCTCCTGTCACAAACTGACTGCTTGTGGCACGGAGCAGACACTCAAGTCCAGCACACAAGCAGTACTTTCACCGGGCCTTTCTTTCATGCCAACATAGCTGTTACATTTCAGTGAGCCCAATTTTGTTTTGTAAGGCTTCTTTCAATCACGCCAGACCCCAGCAGACAAAGCCTCAACAGTTCAGAGCTCCAGCCATTCCCTAAAATTCACTGTCAGGTAGCTCCCCTCAATAGCCACACTGTGTGGCACAGTCAGCAATTACCACATCCATTCCCACTTCTTTTTGAGGTTTGAGGATTCTGCAATTTATTGTTTCACAGAAGACAATTATTGCACTTAATGTTTTAGAACAATTAAACAATGCGTTCATGGAAAAGATCACATTTACAGTAAGGAAATTCAGATTTGTGTCTTTCCCTAACAAGACATGGAAAGCTTGGGAACTGACATGTATCTGACCTTGACTTTCAGCAGAGCAGCATCACTTCTTCTGAACACCATGTTTAACAACCAGGCTGAGAATGATGGTGATGAGGGACCCGGCTGGGTTAAGGAGACCCTGATGGCTGGGTGGAGGGTGATGAGAAGGAATAAGAGATGCAACATCGAGGATGTGGATGAATCTCAACAATTTATGACTTGAATAATAAGAGATTTGTATATTTAATTAAATTTCTACCTGCCTGATCATTTAAACTACTTGCACTTGGGATGAGAAAGGAATACAGTCTGGGTCGCTCGTTCCTAAGTCACTGGACAGGTCAAAACTCAAATGTGTCGATATGAACATCACCTTTTGGAATCCTTGGGACTTACCTCTAGAAAATTCATTGCAATCATCATCACAGCTCTCTCTTGTTGACAGGCCCAAAGTCACTCAGGTTGGAAAGGACATCAGGTCTGACTGCAGCCCAGCCCTCCTCTCAAAGGGCACATGCTCCAGCCCCCAAACTCCTGAGCAGCCCTTCACTGAACTCACTCCAGCTCCTCCACGACCTTCCCATTGATGGACAGGAGGCTGAACAGTCTGTAGATGACTGTATTGCCTTTTAACCCTTCTTGAAAATGGGTTTAACACTTGCCTACCCTTGCTTTCCTGTGGCTGGGATTTTAGAGACAGCTCCTAATATCTTCCCCCAATCCATTTTGGTAAGACTTCAGCAACTAAGTGACTTTTCAAAACTGAAGCTTGTTACACAAACAAATCATGAAACTAATGAAAAAAAATCGCTTATTTTATAACTTCTACTGCAGTACTACTGTATTCCTGACTCAGCTCCTGACACCAGCTCCACCAGCAGACACATGAGCCAGGATGGGGAAAATGCACATATCCACATCCTTTGTACCACCACTAAGGTGTGATAACAGCTATCACCTGATACAGGAAAAGCCACCTGCTCTGTCCCTGTCCTCCTCCTCACCTCCATGAAAAGAGTAGCATAAACTGAAATTCTTCCTTGGTCACACCAGGTTCAGTCCCCAGACTCTCTTTCCACTTCCATGTTTTGTATCACGATGTCATAACCTCAAGGTTCTCTCTGCTCTACTTGTCCAAGTTGTCTCCACCATCTCTCTTTTGCTGTGCTCATAATGACAACACAACCTGTGCTAAAAATCTAGAAAAACCTGAGATACTGGTTTATTTCAGAAGTAATTGGTGGGTTTAGAGATTATTCTACCTTCATTAAAATAAATCACAGATTACTTGAATGTTTCCCTATCAATTACAAAGTAGTATATGGCCCTTGACTTTAAATGGCCCTTGCACCTGGCACTAAGGCTTATATAAAGAAGCAAATATGAAAAATATCCAGATAAGAAGCTAGTCTCTAATCTCTTCCCAGAGGCCAGAGGGGAATAAAGCCAAGGTAACCCTAAAATGTGTGGCAGAAGCAGCCCTACAAGAGTGCTCACTCTGGTCTGCTCTTAGAAGCATCAGATGGCAAATGATGGATTGCCTCTGCCTTCCTCTGCCCCTCTCCAAAACTATTCTTCCTCTTGTTTCCCAAGGTATCTTCACTATTTTGACACAGTTGCCATGTCTGCTCTTGTGAATAAGACTAAATCCCACCCAGCAACATCCACAAGACACACATGGCTACTGTCCCAGTGCACATGGCTACCAGGCTAACCCTCTTACAGACCAGAAGGCTTCAGTAAACTTATTTACCATAAGAAGAGAAACTCGGACAGAAGGAAGAGGAGGCAATCTGCCTTTGGGCTGGGAGACACCACACTGGGAACATCAGCTTCTCATCCACAAGATCATCCTGATGAAGATTAAATACTTTAAGGTTCTTGGAGCACATTAACATTAACAGAAGTGAGACTGCCTTCTCATCCTATCACAAACACACACATCGTGCCTCTTGCCCAAATTTAACAGCAGATAGAACATTTAAGTTCTGAATGACCCTTTTCAAAGGAACTATCTGAGAGTCTGGTAATTAATAGTGGGCACTTGCTTAAGTCAGCGTGACATGCACAGTCTGTACCAAGTCAGTGTCTGCTTTTGCCTGCATTGAGTTGGCTCCCACAGCTGCCAGACCCTCAGCTTCCCTTAGGGCTGTGCCACCCTCACTGCCCACCTGGAAAGGGAACTGGCATGTAACACACAAGGACATGAATTATCCTGACAAACAAACTTTAGCTGTGACATTCCCTGGCCAGAGACTTCTCAGTGAATATATTGCCAACACAGGTGGTTCAGGTTTTGAAGTGTTCAGCTCCTCATGCTCCCCACAATGACTGACAGTGTCAGTGGTGAGCACTGGAGCTCAGTTCTGGCTCAGGAGCTCCCTTCAGCTACACGAGTCCTACAACAATTCCCACGTTAACACAGCTTCTCCAACAGAACCACAGAACAGGCCTATTCTGGGAAGAGTGAAATATATAAATATGTACTTCAAGTAATATTATGAAACAAGGAAAAAAAACTAAGCGACATTACTATGAAACAGGCAAGTCTGGGGTCTCCTCTGTGATGTATAGAAGCTGTAAAAGGTAACAGATTCCATTCTTTTTAATGCCACTTTTCCCTCCCTATTTCTGATACCAAATTTAAGGGAACTGTCTTCTGCTTGGCAACTCAAATTCAGCTGTGCAAAGACATACAACCCAAAACAAACCAAAGATGCATGAGGAAGCAACAGCAGACGAGCACTTAAAACTAACAATTTTTGTATATTCATGCCTAAAAAAGTTTCCAACCGTAATTGACAACACCAAAAAAACCCCAACTCTCTCATGAATCTTTTACTTTAAAGCACTGATTTCAGTGGGATGAGGCTCTCTTGAACCATTCTCATTAATACTTTCCTTTAGTGAGTTGATGAACTTAGGAAAAAACTTCACAGCAATTACAAACCAGACTCATACTCAATATTTAACAAAAGCCACTTAGTAATTTCCCCATCTCTTCTCTCCATGAGATGATGACACTACACAAGAGATGACACAGAAGTGATGTCATCAGCAACACTCACTAACCCAGCTACCGAGGTACCCGTGGTGGCAAAGCTGGGCAGAGCAAGAGAGCAGCTCGTGCTCTCCTGGTGACACACACACGGACAGGGGCTGCAATCCAGTGTCCCATTTTACTTCTTGCTCTGCAGCAGAAGGGCTCCAGCTCTGATTCCTGTCTCCACCATGTCCAACTGCAGCAGGAAAATGACATGTGCCCAGGAGACTGGGAGGAACAGACATCCAGGGAAGAAGGACTCCTTTTCCCAATGGTGTCTTCCCAAGGAAGCTTCCACAGCATTAAAGGTGACCGGCAGGGAAGCTGGGGATTATTTTACAGACTTACAGATGTAAAAATAAAAATAAATGCACACACAAACTGCAAACCAAAGATACTGTATTTATCCAGTGTCATAAATAACGTCCTTATTTCTCAGTGATGGCAAATAAGAAAGCAGGAAAGGAAGAGTGTGTTAAGAGATTTAGATTAAGAGTTATAATTATCACTGCTAATAGAAGTTGCAGTTTTCTTTTAATTTGCACTTATGATTCTGCAAAATACTTAATAGTATTTGTTGAAGCATCTTTATTAAAGAGTTTTCCAAATAAACAATTTAGGTTCTCTCTGTATCTTAGCCATCTGAGAAGACAGATGGAAAACATAACATATGTTAAAAGGAAGATTTACAAAGCAAAAATTCTTGAAAGTGTAAACCAAATTAGAGTGGAAGTGTTAGATTTCTAAGTTATCCCTCAAATTTTTTTACTTTATAAGAACAAACCCCAGAATTTTTCAAATTGGGTTTTCCAACTACCCTCTCCACCCTGATTTCACATTAACCTACAGTATGTTGTTAATAGAGGGAGGGGTTTTTTTCATGTTCTTCTCTTAGCAGATAGCAACAGTAAGTAAAATATCTAATAAAGATAAACACCAAGAATATGTGGGGGGTTTTAATGTGAAGCTGCAGGTATAATAAAAAAGCACAGCATGTTGCTGTAGGAATAATTAATGGCACTGGACGATGACTCCAAGGAATGTCCAGCCAAAATAGAAAATGAATAATCTGCAGCAGAAAACTGGGAATCATTTCACAAGCTACCAAGAGATCTCTGGAGTACAGCAAAGACACAACCTCTATTCCTGCCTGCTGCTGGCAGGGCTTCTCCAGGAGCTCTATGGCACAGCATTTTCCTAGTTAACTTTAAGTCACTGGAGGGGGAATAAGTTTGAAGTCCCCAATACACGTGCAATTATCAAAGTACGAATTTCAAAAAATAAAGCAATGGGTAAAATGGTAGGACTGTGGACTGTCACATATGATCAGGCTAGCAGATCATCTGCTCAACTTTTCATCCCACACAGACATGAGTGTCAAACTCCTTGGAAAAACCCATAAAAGCCCACAAACATTGGGAGAGTACACAATACCCTGCTATCAGCAGTGCCCCAGGAACTGGTAAGAATTAGCTGTGCTAGACTCTATAAATGAGCCCATTTCTAATCTCACAGATCTCCTGTCCCAGATCACAAACGTTAGCATCAAGTTATGCAGGTCAGTCACTTCAGGTGAAAAAAACCAACAGTTTGTATCAAACTTCTAGCTCAAAGTAAACATCTTGCTCGGCATCATCCTCTCCCATCCACCACCCCCATGGTTCCATGAGTCTTAAACAATATAACCATTAAGTATTCCATAAGAAACAATATAGCCATGAAATATCCCACCTCATTTTCCCATCCCAGATAGTAAGGGCACAAGTACCACAAAACACACAAACAAAAACGACATTCCTGTGGAACAATTGCAACTATGCACACTCCTTAACCTACAGCTTTTCAGAAAATGAATTTCTTCTTTTCTTCTTTCAGAAATTTTCTGCCTATAAATGAGAGTGTGTTCATTTAATAAAATTATCCTTTTCCTTGTTCCAGGGAGAAAATAAGGAAGAGAGCGTGTAACTGTGATTCTTACTGCCACAGCACACACACAACACTCGAGTCTTGCAGGTATCACACAAAACAAGAGCAGACAGATTACACAGGCTTCCAAGAAGCTTTTCAGCCACGCAGGAATGAACCCTTTAAAACATCCATACTAATACTTTCACGTGCCCAAACAAAATCTGGGTTTAGATCACCGAGACGTCACTCCATCTGAAGTCTCTGCTAAGAATGTGAACACAAGCTTAGAAAACCTTGCTGTCTTTCCTTAAGCTACTTTGCTTTTGTCCACCTCTTTTCAAACTAAAACCTAAATCCAGAGCAATACACCTATCTGGTTTTTGGCAGGAGAGCAGGATCAAATCAGGCTGCGCATCGACAGGAACTCCCTTCTGCTACGTTCTGTGGCTGGCTGGGAGTCAGCCAGAGATCTACTTATCTCGGCACGTAGGGAGGCACGTGCAACAGGGCCAGCCTTTCCCCAGTGTAAAATCCGGGCCCTGGATGCCAACACACGGGTCAGGAAGAGAACTGGAGTTATCGGGGAGCTCGGCCTGCAGCTTTTGCAGCAGCAGCCATGTGGCTTAATCTGTGCAGGATCAGAAGTTACAGAAGAAAAAAGAATTAAAAATCAATAAAACCCCCTACACAAGGAAGTGTGAAGTGAAAACCTAGCTCTAATGGACTTTGGAAGCTGCTCATCTCACCTTCTTCCCAACTTCACCTACTTTAGGAATTTGTTAACTCCTGATGCCGTCAGGGACACCCTCTGCTCTGGCCCACATTACGCTGTTTTGTTTCTGGAACTGGCGCAGCACCACAGCAGCAGAAGCTGCAGGGAACACAATGAACGCAGACAGAAGCATGACTTCAGTGAAACTCAGACCCTCACCGAGCTACCTGCAGAAGGGACCACAGTCCAGGGGCCCCTGAACACCTCCAGCTGTGCTACTGCTCCATTCAGGCACGTTTTTCCCAACCAGCCCGAGACCAGCTCGAGAACGCCGCCAGGTCTCTGTATATTCTGCTGAAGGACCAATGCCGGCAATGTACAAAACAATCACAACGCTCAGCATGGAAATAACACACTGCCATAAGCAAAGTTACTGTAATTCTACTTTTTCTAGGAGTCCCTTGTTTATTCTGCAGTGCTGGATGAGAACATCTCACAACAGCCACAGAGGAGACGAAAGTTTAGGTATGAAAATGCCTGTGCATCCAATAAAGCAGTAATTAGACAAAAGCACTACTCCTACCTGGCTAGACAAGGAAAAATCTTTCCCACGGACATTTTACCACAGAAGTCAGCTCGTTCAATACAGCACAGCAATGGCAAGTGAAGTTAACAGCCAGGAGTCTTAACCTTCCTTATTGATACAAAGAGCAGCAGGGCAACTGCAAAATGAGACTATCATGAAACTCAATGATGGTCACACCACCCATTTCTGTTATCCTTTCATCTCTGCACCCTTCTGCAAGACCAGACAGTGGATTAGCTGCTTAGGTTTAGCAGAAAAGGCCATATTTTCAAAAGGTAAACAGACCAATTTCAACGGCACAAACTTTGCCCCGGTAAGCTGAGGAGCTATTTTTATCAGAAAGATTAAAGGCAGCTAAAACTTACCCTGACAAAAGGAGTTGCTTAACATCACCGCATCAAAGCATCAAGAGAAATATAAACAAGGAGGAGAGCAGTTGTTTTCTGCCCAATGTTCAGGCCTGCCATCAGAGCCTCGGGTGTGAGCATTTGCAGGATGGAGCCAAACTGCTCAGCCGGGCCCAACGCGGCAGCTGTGAAAGCACGTCCCCCTCACGGCAGCCACAGCACCCATCCGTGTGGGACTACCACTGCAATTACAGTCATTCCGTTCAACCCACTGCTCACCCAGGGCAAAAGCCTCAGACCCATCTCCCCAGGCTCCCCCGATCACAAAGGCCACTTTCTAGGTTGCAACAGAACTTTTCCGTTTAAGCCCCAGCACCAGGGAGCAGCCTGGTTTAGTTCCAGGAGCAGGCATTTGACAGCAATCACTACTCAAACTATTTGTATCGCCTGCCACAATGCACGGAAACCTTCAGCGATCCTTCAACAAGCAGCATTAACTGCTGGCAACAAACCTAGAAGTGCTTTTCCTAAAAACAACCCTCTTTTTAAGTGCACAAACATTACTCACACCCTTGGCAGAGAGGTACTTTTGCTTATGGAACACCAGGACGATGACAGAACTCCTTGGACACACTTGTCCAGAATACAACTTGGGGTTTGCCATCCCAGCGCCCCCAGGCCCCCTGAGCCCTGCAGAACTTTCTGCAGATGCTGGAGTTCACACATCCAGCACCACACAGAGCTCCCCGAGACACACGAGAACTTGCTGAACAGGACGTAATTAAGACTGAAGCATTCCAGAACAGCCCAAGTGAACTTCAAAAAAGAAAGAAGAAAGAAAAAAAAAAAACCAAACCAAGACACTGGCTACCAGGAGAGTCTAAAACGTCTCGCTGAAGAATTAAAGAACTGTAAACTGTATTTGTCCTGAGTTACAAAGAGCATTTTGCAGCAACTTGTGTATCAGCCTTCCATATATTCCAGTGCTTCCACACAAGGGATTAATAACACGGTTCAACCACAAGACCTCACCTAGACATTCCCTGACAGTTCTTATTCGATACTGTTTCTTTCTCGCTTGTTTCCTTTATTTGCAGGCTGAGAAGAAAATGTTTCCATAAAAAAACCCCTAAAGGACCGAAGCATCTGTAAAGTCTTGCCAAATGCAGATTGAGCAAGACGAAAAAACCCACAGAATTTATCAGCTCAATTATAGTAATATTTTTTTCCAGTCTATGAAAACACAGCAGGCACAGCATGATTAACTTATCACTATCCCTTCCACAAGATTCATTAATCTCTGAAAGCAGAAATTCAAGTGCAACAGACTTCGTGTTCTTCTCAAACCACTCTTTCAGGGATTGAAACAGTCGGAACACCGGGAGAGGCCGGTCCAGGCACACATGCTCTGTGCACACACGTGTGTATTTACAACGGGCACACACTGGCTGGAAACGAGACATTTTGATGTGTTTTATTATCTACAAACCCATCACAATTGAAGAAAAAGGCACGCCAGAGACACTACACGACACAGACAAGTCGCAGTGACTGCCAGGCTGCCGGGCATTTCGGCATACGAGCAACCCCACAACTTCAATTATTATCGGCAAATCGTTTGGGATTTAAAGGGAAAATGCTTAAAACAGTTTAAGCCAAATACCTTAAAACCTCGGTCACAGGTTGGGAGGTAAAAAAAAAGCACAAAGTATTAACTAGAGGGTAGAATTAGATGGTCTTCAAGATCCTTTCCAACCCAAATCATTCTATGACTAAGAAGCTATTAAGGAGTTTTTATTCCGTAGTGTGTCACACACAGGGGCACAGCGAAACAGCCCGTATAGGGCTATTAGCTGTGGGTAATCTGTGGGGTTTAAGGAGCAGACAGAAACCTCAACTACCCTTCGAAGAAGGCACCTTCAGCTTTAAGCTGAAGGAGGGTAGGTTTAGATTCTGTATCGGGGAGAAATTCCTTCCTCTGACGATAGCGAGGCCCTCGCACAGGCTGCCGAGAGAAGCTGCGGCTGCCCCATCCCTGGAAGTGTCCAAGGCCAGGCTGGACGGAGCTTGGAGCAACCTGGGAGAGTGGAAGGTATACCTGCTCATGGCAGGAGATGGAACAAGATGGGCTTTAAGATCCCTTCCTACCCGAACCATTCCATGATTGTACAATAAGCAGGACGGTCGGTGCTTCTCACGCCTGACCCTTCTCCTTCCCTACCCGCACCCCACTCACCTGTCCACCCCCATCACCCAAACCGAGGCACTAAAAACGAAGATGATGGAGGAAAAGAAGGGAAACCCAACTCAAAAAACGTCTCTTTCCAACCGCTATTTATAGCCGGGACGGTACTTGGCGTACGGGTCCCGCCCGGTAACTTCGACTGCAGGAGGCCCAACCCACCCCCGCCAGGAACCGCGGCAGGGCGGGCGGTCCCCCAGGCCCCCCCTCCGGCGGGGCGGTAGGGGCGGGGGGGGGTGGGGGGGGGAACCGCCGTAGAGCCCCACCCGAGCCACCCCCGCGGCCCTAC
>VYZP01035992.1:0-30197 GCA_013400635.1 Hypocryptadius cinnamomeus
TTATATATATATATATATATGCACACACGTCTGAGAGCAAGTAGCCTTTTATTTCATACTCCTGCTCCCACCTTTGTCCCCCTAATCTTTGATTTTTTAGTCTTGGGCAGGGATTTGTTTCTGGGAGCAGTGCAGGGGCTCTGCAGGCACCCAGCTCCTGACTGTCCCACCGAGGATGATGCTGGTGGCAGGACTCCTTCCTCCCCAGCTCTTCGAGGCCGGGCTCTGCACAGTTAACAGCAAACAAGAAGCCTGTTTGAGCGTTTCCACCTCCATCTACCTGGAACGAACCGCAATTAATCCACCGGTTGCGCCGCCAACGCAGTGTTGTAATTGGATTAATTAGAGCGGAGCTGGCGGCCGCACTGGGGAGGTTTGGCCTGGCTGCAGCCTCCTCCCGAGCTGGGATCCATGGATTCCATGGAATCCGTGGGATCCGAGCCTGCCGGGCGCTGGATCGGCAGCACCGGCGGATGCTGATGCTCACCCGGCCGCGGAGCTGTCTGACGGCTCAGGGAACGATCTGCTCGCTAATTGGAGCTGATGAGGCGTGGCCTGGTTAATGGGGCTTGTTAGAGGCAGCAGGAGCAGAGGGGGCTGTGGGTGGCTCTGCTGTCACCCACCCTGGGTTGATGTTAAGGCATGGGGGCACGGAGTCACCTTCCCCTTCCCCAGCTGTCTGGGGGGCAGTGGGTGGTGTTGCCTCTGCCCCAGGTGTTGGGAAGAGGCACGGAGGGAGATGAAGGGGGAATGTGAATCCTGCAGCAAGGCTGAGTAGGACAATCCTGGCCATGCCGGGCCCTGCCGTGCTGCTCCTGTGCCAAGCCTGCCCATCTGCCATGGTCAGAGGCGGGGAACAGATCTGCAGGGACGTGCTGCCCCAGGCACCAGGAGCATCCCTAAAGGCTGCAGGAGGATGTCAGCCCTGCTCTCCCTGAGCTGAATTGGGTCTAACCTGGCTCAGCTGGAAACCAGTGGCCACAGGGGATTTACAGCAATTGCCTAAATCAACTGGAAAAGCCCTTGGGAGAGCGGCAGCTCCTGTGCCAGGGCTGCAGGAGCCCTGAGCTGGCTGCCGGTGCTTTTGAAACCTGGGAGCAATCCTCACTGGGCAGGGCCACCCTCAGCTAACCAGAGCAGTAAAAAGCACCCCCAAACTGCTGAGAACAGGCTCTGCACCCTAAACCATGCAGGACCCAAGGCTGTGGGACTCCATCCCTGCTGAGGGGAGCCAGGACCCAGCAGTGCAGCCCCCAGCCCAGCTCAGGATGCTAAGGAGGGGATACCAGCAGGCACAACACAGTCTCTAGGTATTCTATTCCTCCTTTTACCCAAAAGGAAGAACAAAATCCCACCAGCTCTTTCATTCTCCAGAAAAATTAGGGATTTGTTTGTTTGTTTTCTGAGATGAATCAGCCTCCCCAGGAGGCAGCTGGGGTGAGGTGTGGGATGCAGCCTCCGCATTCACCAGGTAATTGGGGGTTGAGGAGATGTCCCAGGAAGGACATCAGGGCTGCTGCAAGGAGGAGTGGGGGTCTCTGGCCAAGCAGGAAGGGTTTGCTACAGCCCTGGGCTCATCCAAGCTCCCAACAACAGGGAAGAGGACCTTTCCAAGATCCAGGCACACCCAGACACCCCCAACAGCTCTGGAGCCCGTGGGACACTTGTCCCCCCCTGGCTGGAAGATCCCATTGTCCTCGGGGATCTGCTGTGACCTTTGGGCAAGCTCCAGGAGCTGTCAGTTCTTGACCCAGCCTGCAAAGCAGCCTGAACAGTGACAGCAAGGTCAGCGAGATTTGGGGCCCCTGGACACGTCCCTTGTCACATCGGTTCCTGCAGCGTACTTGGCTGTAATTTAGCCTGGTTTAATTGTGCTTAAATTAGCCACAAATGGAACAGCACTGCAGCTGCTCTCAAAAATATATAAAATTACAGCACACTAAAACATTTTCACGTTTCATTAGTGCATCTTAATGGGAAGTGTCTGCTCCCCAAACTCTCTGTTTACCCTCCAGAGCAGTAAAAGTTTACACATTAGCAGTTGTGCTGCCCATTAACACTGCAAAATGCTCTGTGTGTTTTACAGGGGCAGTGCTGCTCTCCACACGGGTGGGAAGCCTAAAATTTAGGGGAGTGTGTGCTCTCCTGAGGCACCTCTGCATGGGTGGGAGCGAGCTGAGCAAGGAGCACCCTGGGTGCCAGGGGGGAGCAATCCCACCCGCAGGAGAAGCACCAGAGCCCCTTTCCCAGGATGGGGCTGCCTGTCCCCCAGCTTTATCAGAGCTCCAGCTTTCTCCCAAGCAGGGTAATGCCTCCAATCGAAATCAGGAAGCTTTTTCAGTGGAAGCAGCATTTTAGCAGAAGCCTATTTAACGCTTAGGCTGACGCCCTCGAGTGCTTTATTTTAAAGCATTTTTGTTCTTCTCCATTATCAGTAATAGTCTATAAAAGCCAAAATGCAGCACTTTGCTCCCTCCTGCTCCATCCCCCTGTGGTGTGGGCAGCCCTGCGTGGCAAGGGCTGAGGAGGCTCCTCTGTCCACTGCTCCCGCTGCCCCAGCACAATAATCCAGAGGGGGAAAAAATCCAGGGAAAAAACTCAGTGAGAGGTGATTGCATGGGGTCAAACCACCTGTCCCATCAGTGTTCCCCAGGCAGATTTGGTTAAATACCTTTGGTCTTGGGCAGCATCTCCCTGGGGGCTCATGAAATGAGTTTTAAGATCTGAATCCCAAGTAAAACAGTGGGGATTGCCCCTTGTCTCTCTCCCACCGTACCCAGATCTCAGCCTCCCCAGGGAGATGGACTTTTGTGCAAGGGGTGGCCAAGGAAGGGTGAAGGGTGAGCTCGAGCAGCCTGGGGAATTCAGACCTTCTCCTGCCCTTGACTTGGTTCTGTGCAGGGAGGTGCTGGAGGAAAGGAAGCAGGAGCTGGGCTGAGCCAGGAATGGAAACATCTCAGTGCTGGCTTGGAGGAGGGCGTGTACCCTGAGTCTGACCCCTTCCATGGTTCCCAAGCCGGAGGCAAAAGCCCGATGCTTTCCTGCTCTGCAGCCCGAACTTGTGCTGAGCATCCCCAAACTCCTCCAGCCAGCCAGACCCGAGCTGAGAATGGGACCCGGCCGAGCTCCAACATCCAGCGCTGCTGTCCGTGTGACTGGAGGCTGCTAATTGCCAGCGGGGAGGGCAGAGAGGGGCGAGCAGCCTCCCCAGCTCCGGGGCACATCCTCGGGGCCCTGGGACGTTCTGCCCGTGGTCGGGGGCTGCCTGTGCTCCCCGCAGCCCAGCGAGGGGCTCTGCAAAGCCGGGCCCTGTCTCTTCTGCTGGACACATGTGGCTGCGGGCTCTGTCCCCTCCGTCCCCTGTGCCAGCTGTGTCTGACCTTTCGGCGGTGGCACTGGGGGAGCAGCCACAAGGTCCCCGGGGCGGGCTCGCCTCCGCGGCCACTGCCACTCCGAGGGGACAAATCATCTTTTCAGCTCCAACCCTCCATCCCCCTTTCCAGTCTGGAGCTTTTTTAGAGCCAAAGGGAAGAAAAGGACGTGGCCTGGCTTCCCTGCCTCCCTCTGCTCCTGCTCTTTCATTCCTCTCTTCCCGGCGGCTGCGAGTGGCTTTGCCTGGGAGCGCTCCCAGCGTCTGTCCCTGCGCCTTTTGCTCTCGTTCTGCTTAAATACCCGGGCCCAGCGGCTTCGCTGGGCAAACAGCGAGGGAAAAAGGCTTTTGTTGGAGCAGCTGCGTGGGCAGGTGAGCTGCAGAGCCCCCTCCTGCCCACACAGAAGCCGGCTGCTTCCATGGAGGCCAGCACAGAAAGCCGGGGTGGGACACAGCTGGTCCTGGGGAGGGGGACACAGGCGTGGCAGGTCCCTGATGTCCACCTGGAGATGATGGAGAGGAGTTCGGTGTCCATCTGGAGATGATGGAGAGGTATCCTGAGATCCAGGGGCAGGCTGGGGGTGTCCCACCCTGTGCTGGTCCCACTCCCATTGTAGTTTTTCACAGTCAGACCCCAGAGGTTTCCCTCTTCCCTGCGCAGGCACAGTGGAGCCAGTGCTGCTGGAGGGGACATCCCCATCCTTGATCGACCCAAACAAGGGGAGCACAGGTCCTCACCCCAATATCAGCCCCAGCAGCCCCCTCACACCAGGTCCAGCATCCTGAAGCTCCCGAGCTGGGCACTGATGGATGGCCCTTGTGGGCAGTGGATGCACCCACAGCCTTGGCACTCTGCAGGGAAGGCTGCAGCTCCACTTCCCACTGCCCTTATTTACTGCCAGGAGAAACCCAGGCAGGGTGAGGGAGGGAGGGGACAGCGTGGTCGCTGCCACCATCCTGTGCCCAGGGGCCAGCACAGCCTTGCATCTGCCCCAGGGCCATGGGCACTCCTGGGTTTCCTGGGGGTGGAAATGGTTTTTCTGCGGGTGGAGAAAGGAAGGACAAAAAATAAAAAAGAAAAGACAACTTTGGTGAGTGCCTTTACCTTGGGTGCAGCTGGATGTGGGGACAGAGTGGGACACTTGGGTGTTGGGCTCTGCCCAGGGCTGAGGGGTCAGCCAGCAGCCTTGCAGGGAAAAAGGCCATAAAACAGGTATTTGCCCCTAGAAAGGTGGTGAATTCCCTCTTGCAACAGTTTGGTTCTGCAAAATGCATTTACCAGGCTAAAGGTGCTCCAGCAGCAGCGTCTCACCACCACCTGAGGGTTGTTGCCAGCTTGGCACACAGTACACATTGTCCTGGGCTGTTGCTGCTTCTTCACCCTGCAGGCCACTCCCCACTCACTCCTTTCTTGGGAAAACCAGCTTGGATCCAGCCCCACTGGGCATCCTCTGGATGGGTCCATGGCCAAACCAGTTCAGTGTTCAGTTCAGTTCAGTGTACACCCACATCTCCCACAGCTTCCAAAGCAGAGCATTACCCCTCCTCCTCCTCCTCCTGCTCCTCCTCCTCCTCCTCCTCCTGCCTGGCCAAAGCAGGCATTGTCTTGCAGGACTCCCCTCCTGCCAGGCAGGGCTGAGCCAAGGGAATAATTGGTAGGTGCTTCTGGAGTGCCACGAGCAGAGGGCACTCACAGCCTTTGTTTATTGACTCTTGATGTAATGAATACTTCCAGAGATAATTACTGACTTTCTGCCCTCCCAGTAAATCTGTTTGGGGAATGGGGTGGAGTTGGTACTATGCCAATGGCACGTGGAGGTGGGAATGGGGTGGATTGAACAAAACCAGGTTCTGGCTCTTCCCACTGGGTACAAGCCAAATAAGGAAAAAAAAAAAATGCAACAAAAAAACAACACCCAACATATATAGAAAAATATTTGTGCAGCTCCCGGACAAGCCCAGCTTTCTTCTCCCTACTAGGGGGAACAGATTAAAACTTAATCCTAGCTAAACACATTTTCTCCTTTCCCTCCCTTGGGGTACCTCCTGCACACACACAGCTTCTTGCTGCTGATCCCTGCTTCCCTTGGGCTTGTCCTCCTCAGCAGCAGCCCACAGTGGGTATTCACCAGAGCAGGGACCCCTCTCTTCTCTCCATACCCTCAAAATCAAAGCCTGTGTGTGGGAGGGGATGAGGGCACAGGGCCCTTTAAATGTGGGAAAGGGAAAAGCAGGAGAAGGCATGGCTGGAGTTCCTCTGTCCCTGAGCCAGGTGGGTGCCTCTCACATTTCCCAGGGGGGGTTGGATGCTCATGGGAGGTTTGGGAGGTCAGGAGGGTTCTGGGTGTTTAATTGTGGGGTACAGGGGGTTGTAGGGCTGCAGAGCCAGGTGTGGCAAGCAGGGCTGGGGGCCAGCAGCCTTGGGGAGAGCCTGGTCTGCACCCCTCCGTGCACAGGGGGGAAGCCCTTTAAAAGTGTCACTCAAAGAAAACCCAAATAATGAAAGAAGAGCTCTTTAAAGAAGACAGGTTTTATATTATATTTTATACTATTATATTTTATCAATAGGTCCTGATTAAGAGGAGAAAGTGCAATTGTCCTTTAAGTCCCAGTTTCCCTGTTTCCATCCCAGGACTCACTCGTTCTGCTACAGTTTATAGCAAACATTTGAACCTGGCAGAGCCCCATGTTACTGCTGCAGCTGTAAATAACCCAGGCTGGCATTTATGGCACTCCCATGGGTGACTAACTGAGGGCTCTGTGCTGCTGGCAAACGGTGGCCCCACAGGGCAGGCAGCACCTGCAGGGGCTCCAGGGATGCTGTGGCCATGCCCACTCCCATGGGACCAGCCCCACAGCCCCCACAGGGACACCAGCCCCAGTTCTGAGAAGTGTTGGCAATGCCACGGGTTAACAGACACACCAGATGCACACAGCATCCTTTCTGCTTGTGATATAGTGCTTTTTCTGGGTATCTTGTAATGCTTTCTTGGGCTGTTTATTTATGAGACAATTTATTACTGCGCAGTTATTCTATAGCAGGGACGTCTATTCCTGGGAGCCTCCGTTAACCGAGCCAATTGCTTAATTGGCTCACTGATGTCTCCACAAGGTACGCCAGGAGAGAGGCTCTTGTAATGATCTCAGCCTTCCTCCTGCCCACACACCACCCGTGCTGCTAATTTAATAGTGCAAACATTTATTATTCCTTTTATTTGGGATTAATGTTAGGGCGATTAGAGAGATCGCTGGCGGAAGGGGGTGAAACGCCCCGGAGTGCCGCTGGTTGCAGCTGGGGGTTGGTCGGGCTCATCCTGCAGAGCCCAGGGGATGGTGATGCCTAGCAGGGTGTGTGGTTAATGAGGCACCAGAGGAGGGCTGGGGCTGACAGTGCCGGTGGGGCTCCTGCCTGACCCTCACCCCACGTTTGGGTCACTCACCAACAAATCAGAGCAAGACTCGGAAGTGTGTGTACTTAACACCCGATCTCTATTTATTGAGTTTAATGTGCTCTGAAGGGGAAATAAGTTCCTGTTTGAACAGCTTGTGCTCTATGGAAATGACTGGAAGGGCCAGAGGAAAGCCAAGCTTGGATTTGCTCGGGTGGGGAGTCCCTGTCCCTGCCCAGCTGCAGAAGAGCGCTGGGCCACTGGTGGCTGTCCTGGGGCTGCTGTGTGTGCCCTCCCCAGCCGTGCTTTCACAGCGCGGCAGCTCTAGCCTCTCAAACCCTTTCTCCTGCTCCTTCTGCCCTTTCCTGCCTGTGACTGTCCCTGGAGGATCCCCGCTCTGACATCTGCCCACGGCATGTGCAGCGTGCCCTGGGCTGGAGCAGCAGCTCCGAGCCGGCCTTTCCCTTGGGCGGCTTCCCGGGGGGAGCATCCTCCCAGCGAGCATCTCTGCGCCGTGCGTGAACGCTGTCCTTCCCTGTCGGGTTTTTAGGCATTGTTTGGCAGAGCTGACAGTGTTTCTATAAGCCCTGCTGGATCCGTGCCCGCTCTCGCTGCTGCCGCTTCCCCAGCATCCCTGTCCAGCCGCCCGTGCCCCGCGGCACAAAGCCCAGCCCGCGTGTGCCGCCGGTGCTGCGGGGACACCGCTCCTGACCCCGGCTACCGGCGGCACGGACGGGGCAGGGAAGGAGGAGTTGGCAAACAACGCCGCCAGAACGAGCCTTCTGCTAGTGTTGTGTTTGTCGCAAAGAAGCGATTAAGTTTCCCCATGATTTTCCTTCTTCTCCGGCTCCCACCGCCTATTGTTCCCGGCTCCATTATCCCCCCGCCGCTTACATAAGCGTATCGTGCGGGTTTCTGAGGCACAATAGAGACAGTCTCATTCATCCAAGGTCACCAGCTTTTACTTGCGCTTCAAAGCATGTGGTAGAAGAAGCGTTTTCTCCTAAAGACGTTTTTATTGTACTCAGCGCAGAGGCTCGGGGAAATCGCAGCGCTGCACTTGCACCGCCCCAGCTCTTCTTCCCTCCCCACGCGTCTGGTCCTGGCGGGTCAAATCCTGCCTGGAAGGTGAGGAATTGTTTTCTGAGCTGGTTGGGACCCCACTGTGGGATTCCCAGCCTGCCACTGCACTGGAGCCGAGGAACTGCATGCTCCATCCCTGCCCCTTCCCAGTTAAATGGGAAAGGAGGTGGAGGGGGTGGAACGGGGTTGTATTTCGAATTCTCTGTCCCATACGGGTCTCGGTGTGGACGAGTTACAGAACGGTCTCTATGGCCTCCTGCTGCTTTCTCCCTCAGCTGTGGCTCCAGGCTCTCCCTTTCTTGTGTCTGGTCGGGTCTGGGCAAACACGAAGGCTACTGGCAGCCTCTGTCAGAGACGGGGACTCGCTGTGCCCTGGAGGGTCTGTGCCCCGCAAAGGGCAAAGTGCAGCGGAGCCCGCGATCCGGCAGCGAGCTGGAAGTGACCTCTCGGCTGGGGAAGGAAATGATGGGGATGGCGCACGGACGGCCCTGGGGGCTGCGAGGGGCTGGAAGCCCCCCCAGGAGCCACCTGGCGGGGTGAGCGGTGTGCGGGGGAGCGGACACGACCCGAGTCCCCCGGAGCCGCCCCCTCCCCGGGCTCGGCTCCGCCGCTCCGGGCGCAGCTGCGGCGGGGGCGGTACCGGGGAGGGGACGGCGGCGGGTCCGGCCCCTCTGCCCGCNTGGCCGGCGTGCAGCAGGGCGAGAAGCAGCTCTTCGAGAAGTTCTGGAGGGGCACCTTCAAAGCCGTGGCCACGCCGCGACCCGAGAGCATCATCGTGGCCAGTATCACCGCCCGCAAGCCGCTGCCCAGGTAAGGGCTACCGGGGCAAGGGAGGGGGATCTGGGAGGCCCCACGTCCTTCTCCACCTCTAGTCCCCTTCCCACCATAAGGAGAGTCCTGAGTGTTCGCCCCGCCACCAGCAGTTCGTGGCTGGAGGAGGGGTTGCTGGCTCCCCGTGCCTGAGGCTGGGGGTGCTGGCTGGCTGAGCCCCCTTCCTGGGCAGGTGCTGTGCTCCAGAGCTGAGCAGATTTGGGAAACTTTGGCTCGGTGGAGCCTGGGAGCAGGGTGAGGGTCTGCAAAGCTCTAGCTGGGCTACGGAGAGGGGGCAGTGGTGGGGGGCATCAGATGGAAAGTGTGACCAGCTCCATCCCCGCTGTGCAGAGCCCTGGGGTGTGTGTCCTGCTGGTGGCCTTGTCTCTGTGTCAGCCCTTCACCTGGGACCCTTGGGAAGGTGAAGCCTGGGGAGGGAAGCAGCCCCTGTGGCTGGACCCTGCCTTGTCACCGAGGGGAGGCTGGTGCCCTCCAGGGACACACAGCACAAGCCATGGACAGGGACAGCTCTGGGGATGGTGTCCCCCACGTCTCACAGCCAAGCAGCCTTGACTTTGCTCACCCAGTACCTGTTCTGTCCTGCTCCAGGAAAGTCGATGCCCCCATGTTTGCCAGAGGCTGAGCAACAGAGAAACCTGTGAAAAGAGGTGAGGTGGCTGCAGGTGCCCCTTGAGCCTCTCTGCCAGGCTGTCACACAGGCAAAGGTCCGTGTGGCTTCCTCACAGCCATGCACACTCTAATTTAGACCAGCTTTATTTTGCTGATTGTCTCAGTATTTGTTAATGATATGCTATTTGTGCTGCTTTTATAAACAAAGGACTTTTTTGCTGGCTCTCCTCTCTCTTTGCTGTTTTTCCTCTGCTGGGTTCTGCCCAGCTGGTGTGGGGAACCAGCCAAAGTTCCGTGGAGGTGCTGTGTCTGTAGAGGAGAGGGGCTCAGTCTGCAGGAGGCTGGGTTTTAGGGGCTCAGCCTGTACTAGGGAGGAGAGAGATCCTTTGGAATGAGCCATTTCGGATGCTTCCTGTGCCAGTGGAGGCTGTGAGCCACAACAGCAGTGGGGATGGGGTCCCTTCTGCCCCTGCAGCCCAGCTGCTGAGCATGAATTTTTCCAATCTCTCTGATTTCCATTAATCTGGGTAGGAAAATGGGAAAGGCATAGGTTCAGCCTCCAACTGAGAAGAGCAACTCTTGTTTCCACAGGCAGTGTTTGCAGGGCTTCAGCCTTTGTGGCAGAAAGGAGCCTCTGTGTTTTTCTCCATCCCTGCATCGGGTACGGTCGGCACCTGAAGGGCTGAGGGTTGGCTCACACACACACTCCTGCCTGGACATTCCTGATTGAGCTTAAATATCTTGCAGTTGGAGGTGTAATAAGGCAACAAATTCAGGTTTTGGGGAAATACAGCCAGTCTGGGTGCCAGGAATGATGCCTGGCTCTATCTAGCCAGCAGTTTGGATGGTGCAGACATCGTGGTGGGGCTGAGCGCCGCGGCTCGGGGTGTTTGCAGATCCATTAAAAAGTTCCCAAATGTGTGCACCTCTCTGTGCTGTTGGTAGTGACAGTTCTGGTGGGAGTGAAACAGTGCAGGAGCTTTTGGCACAGGGCAAAGCAGCCCCACCAGCTCGGCTTTGCTGTGGTTTGTGGTGGGCACCAGCAGATCCAGGTGCCCACGCAGGGCTGTGCTCCGGCCACGCCGCTGCCGGGTCTGTGCAGCCCGGCTCCTTTTGTCCCCTGGTGGCGTGTCCTGCCGGGCCTGGGGATGTTCCCTGCGGTGTGGCAGCTGCACAGAGCGGGGCCAGCCCCGGGGTCTGCGGGGCACTCGCTGTGCTCCGTGCCCCAGGCACAGAGGGGCTCTGCCACTCCAGGGGCTGCCACCAAAGGCTGCAGGGACAGAGATGCTGTGGTTCCTAGCTCTTCTCATCGGTGCTGCTGGCTCAGCTCGCATCCCACAGGGCTCTGCCAGGAGCCCGAGCTGCCATCTGGGCAGGATCACACCTCTGAGATGCCAGATCTTCATCCCCAGGGGCTTTGCAGCGGGTCCCTGCTGCACTGCACTGCACAGTGATGTCCCCAAGCTGGCCCTAGGCTCGTAGTCCAGCAGTAGCTAGAGCCAGGCTCCTGCTCCCCATCTGTGGAGAGAACAGACCCAAGGCTTGCAGCAGCTCCTCTTGTAGAGGTCTCCGTGCCTGGCTGCGCTCTGGGTTTGTTTTTCCGGAAGGTTTCGCTGCGCCAGTGCTTGGACCAGCCTCTCTTCCCTGACGATACTCCCGACTAATTTAAGAGCAAATGACTGTGGTGCCAGAGAGGAGATGGGGAAACCAGTTAGCCAAATGAAATATTAAGATGACCATCTGGATTCCTGTTTTCTCCCACACTTGACAGCTGGTCCCCTGCAAACACCCTGCCCTGGATCCGGCCCTATGCTTCCCACAGCAGTGAGACGCTGCCATGGTTTCTAGGCCAGCACTGCCCACCTCCCATCAGTTTTCCTGGCTGGGCTTGTGCCCTCATGGAGTGTCAAGGGGCTCAGCTGCACCGTGGGTGTCCTACCAGGGACCACCCCCAGTGTCCATAGCCCAAAGCATCCTGCAGAATGCCCTGAGAATGGCTAAGGGCCCAATCTTGCATCCTTGTGGGGCAGCGATGAGGTTACCTGGACAGAAAGTGATGCTTTTTCCCCTTGCCCCATCCCTCACCACTACCTTCCTGCTGCTTCTGCAGGTAAAGCCTCTTCCATCTAAATTCCCATCAAGCTGTCTTGGAGATTGGGAGGGTTAAAGCTTTGCTAAACCCACGGTTCATGCTGGAACAAAAGAGTACATTAATATCTTCCCTCCTGCTGGGGCTGGGGGGGCATTAAATCCAGCCCCCCAGACAGCTTTGTACCCAGAGCAGAGCTCTGCCAAAATAAATGGATTATTGACCAGTTTGCAGAGTGAAAGGAAAAACTGAGGTGATGGGGAAAGGGCTTTTCCAATTAACCTTTGCCCACACAGGGCCTGGTGGGGCTTTGCTGTGCAGCTGAGAGTGAGGGACTGCGTGGTGAGGGGAGGCTGGGGCTGATGCAGAGCTTGCCTTTGCAGGGGAATTGCTCCAGCATATGCAAAATCCCAGTGTGGGATTTGAGGGGGTTTTGTGCCCAGTGTGCTGGGGAGGGATGGAGTCAGGGACCACCTACCCTGCTCTGAGCTCCTCTGCCAAACCAGGGTGCTCTCAGTTTCTCTCACTGGACCATGAGGATGGGGCTTTGGCCCATTTCAGTTCTGGTGAACTGAAAATGCTTTTAAAATCTGCTGTGTTCAGGTGCCACTGACCTCTGGGGATGAGTATGAACACCATGCTCTGGCCCCAGCCCCAGAGCAGGATCCGCTTCCCTCCCTCTGGGCTGGACTTTTGTCTGCATCTCTTCCCTGGCCGTGACCTCGGGCACAGCACAGGGCTGGGAGCCCTGTCCCACTTGGAGCAAGCACTGCTAAGAATTCCATCAGCACCAGTGCCGGGACCTGGGGACATCCAGGTGGGAGATGCTCCAGGGTGTCCCAGGAACTGGAGCTGGTGGGAGTGTGGGGGCTTGTGGGATGATTCTGGGGGTGGTTTTAGTTCTCTGCTGCCACACTGCCAGCCACAGTACTGTTGGCATGAGCTGCCCTGTCTCTGTCCTGTCCACAGAAACTCAGCCAAAATCCACTTTTGGGCTCTCCGGGGCTGGGGCCTGCAGGTGCTGGTGTCAGCTCCTGGGGCAGCCGGTGATGCCGAGTGAGCGCCGGGGAGAGGAGGCTCCTGCATCCCTCCCTGCCAGATGGTCTAAGTGGGTCACATCAGGGCAGCGCTGGGGATTTGTGCTTTAACCCTTAATCCCCCGGGATGCACCGTGCAGGGAGGGGGAGGGATGTGCTGCTGAAGTGGGATTAAGCCGTAGTTTGCCATTGCGGGTGATCTTGGAGAGGAGTCTGGGTGTTGCCGTGAACGTGCTGGGACAGGGGTGACGTGTCCTCCCGCTGCACCGGGACAAGGCAGCAGCAGCCGTGGCACTGCAGTGTCGTTGTCGGGGGTCTCGGTACCCCAGCGAGCGCACAAAGCAGCTGCAGTTCTCCTGTGGCCTTTGCAGCCACTTCTGGCCATCCCAACCTCTGGCTTCCTTTGGCGGCCGCGAGTCCCCAGCGGGCTGGCAGCCCCTCGGCAGGGACGTGGGGTGTGCTGCCGGGGAGGAAGCCCCGCTGGCAGCCCTGCCGTGCCGCTGGCCCCCCACCCCCGTTAATCCTCCCCCTTGCTGGCCGGGCATCTGTTCCGCGGGAAGAGGCGGCGGCGGGGCCGGGCGCGCCAGCCGCCTGGCTGCCATCTGCTGCCTCCATCCAGCGAGCCCAAGTGCTAATGAGCCCGTGGCCCCGGCCCAAGACGGGGGGAGAGGGGCTTGAAAAGAAAAGCGAGGGGGAGAAGAAAAGCCCCTTCCTCGGAGGGGCTGTCAATAGCGAGGCTTTTGTCTGCCCCTGCCCTCCGGCTCCAGCTGGACGGCGCTGGGAGCAGGGAGAGCTAATTAGGCAGCTCGGAACTGCCGGGGGGCTGGGGGCAGCTGAGTGAGGGGAAGAGCTGGGAATGCCCGCAGGACCCACTCCCTGCTGCTCGCAGAGCCTTCATCATCCTCATCCTCCTCCTTTCCCCCGGCCCTGTCCATCTGCCTCTGCTCTGGACCGGTGCTGGGCACCGTGACCCTGCTGGCCTCTCCACTGGGAAATGCTGTGATTTTGGGGACAGGTAATTTCTGACCTGTAAAAGTCCACTTGAGAGCTTTGCTGAGCTCTGCCTGGGGCCCAAACCATGGGTCCTGCTCCCACACTCGCCAGCAAGAACACAGGCACAACCTGGCCCTGGTGCTGAGAGTGAAGGGCCACAGCAGCTGCTGAGGAAACATGGGATGAGGGTCTCCCTAAATCCGGGATTTGCTGCTGCCCCACCTCTGGCCAGGGGAGAGCCTGTGGTGTCCATGCTGTGCTGGGGAAGCACTGTATCCAATCTCTTTAGATGAGGGATGAAATCAGGTGGAAGGAAGCAAAAGGGAGGACAATTCCACTGGCTGGCTGGAGGATGGTTCTGTAGAAATATTTGATTTCACCCTTGATCAAACCCACTGGAGACATTGGCCTGGCTGCCAGGCAGCCCCCCATCTGCAGATGCTGGGGGTGCTGGGTTTGTGAGGGTAGCACTGGTGGGGTCTGTGCTGGCCATGGGGTCCCCTCCCTGCCTCAGCAGCATCCCCACACCCATGTGAGGCTGTTTCATAGAGTGTGGAGAACCAGGCCAGGGCGAAGTATGACAGTTTAGGGTCTTGCAGGGCTGGAGTTCATCCTTGCCTTGCTCAGGTAGCAGCACCAGCTCCAGCCAGTCCCCATTCCTGCTTTTATCCTATCCCTGGAGAGGCAGGAGAGCAGGACACTTGAACCCCATGCACGTGTTCACACCCCTCCTGCAATGAAGTCTTGCTAATGAATATTTAGGGCTGTGAGGCCCTAAATAATAAATAGCAGTGATGACCTTGATGACAGGGATTGCTGAGGAGCTTCTGCCCAGCACCAGGTCCTGTGGCTGCTCGTGTCTCCTTGCTGCCACCGTCCTGTCCCCATCATCTGGGACAGCCTGTCCTGCTGCGGCCTGACCCCAGAAAGAGCCTCTGCGGTGTGCTGGGGGTCCCATCTCTCACCAGGCTCCCTGGCCTTGGGAGATTTCCCTGGCCTTCTCTGCTCAGCCCTGTTCCTACCCCTTCCCACATCTCCTTGGCTGGTGGCTGTACCTTTCCATACCTCCATTTCTCTATAAACTGGACTTACCAAATGCAACCCCCGCGTCACCGAAATGAAATCATTTCATGCATGACCACCCTTTCCTTTTCTCTCCTTTTTTTTGTTTTGTTTGGTTTTGGGGGTTTTTTTTTCTTTTTTTCTTTTTCTTTTCATTTTCTACCTGTAGGCACTGAAACCTCTTCATCACTGCAAAGCCTGACCCAGGCCAGAAAATCCCACCAGTGTTTCAGCTGCAGAGGGTGCCAGGGCTTTTGCCACAGCCCCTGCTCTGGCATGAGCCCCCAGAGGCTCTTTGCTGATCTGAGACTGGGTCTGCTGAGACCCACAACTCTTCCCTGTGACCCACAAACAGCTCCCACCCCCTTGGGTCCTCCTCTGGCCCCAAATCTCTGGCAGTGCCATCAGCTGGAAAACACGCCTGGGTTTGATGCCTGGATTAGAGCCCTTTGGCATTCCCAGCAAAGGGCAGGGAGAAAGGCCAAATCCCGGGAGCCAGCTTGTGTTTGCAGCCTTGCTTGATGATTTCATAGGTGTCTGCAAGGGCACAGAGGTTGTGATGCCTGAAATCTGGTGGCACTGGTGGGTCCCAGCAGCACAGCATCCCGAACAGGGCTTTGGTGTGGATCTGGCACGTGCCAGGGGTGAGCGGGCTGGACCATCCTCCCCGGCAGCGTGGCCAGGCACAGTGCCCACGCCTGCGCCACCATCTCCTGGCAAAGGCCACGCGACCCTCTGCGGGACACCGGGTGCTGCAAAACTGGCTTCTCCATCAGCCACTCGAGCTGAAAGCGCTGACAAACACGGGGAGTTTAAAAATAGCCGTTTCTTTCGCACGCGGCGGGAACACTTTCCCTGCCAACGCAGCAGGGACTGCAGGAAGGGCTTACGAAAAATAATGCAAGTGGCAAAATAAACTCTATTAAAAACTGTGCTGGTGTTTGAGGTGGACTGAAATGAGTCTCTGGTCTGGAGGCAGCGAGGTTGGGGCTCCACTGGTGACCTGTTTAACTCTCCATGTTTAGTTTATGTCTAGTTATTAAGGGAAGAAGAAGCAGCTGCTGCCCAGCCCCAGCCAGGGGCATCTCCTCGTTCACCCCTGGGTGGGCAGGGTCCTGCTGCCTGTGGGGCTGCTCTTCTCTCTCCTCCCTGGGGCAGGGGAGTCTGTCACTTGCTGGTATGGACTGTGGGGGCTTTCTGCTGCTGGTTTCCAGGGCTGGGTCAGGTGCCCGTCTCGCAGCCCACAGGATGGCTGAAGTGCTCTGAGACCTACAGGCAATGATGAGAAAATGGGTTTGCACTGCTACTAACATCAAATTCCAGCAGGAACTTGATGGCACTTTGGCAATGGGCTGGTTGTATTGAATTTATCTCTGTGCCCACGTGTGTTGGAGGGTGACTGGAACAGAGTGGGGCAGGAGGCTGGGATTTGAGCTACATTACAGTCAGGATGAAGAATTAGCTACTGCCCAGCAAGAGAAATATTTTTGCATTAAGACAGATTTCACAGTTAAAGAGCTCCTGCTGCATTAATCTGTGGCTCAGCTGTGGCTGCTGTACAATCCCCTGCCCACAAAAGATGTGCGAGTGTAACACCAATCTGTAAGAGCATGTAAATACAACAGAACTCATTCTCCACAGCTCCATCAGCTGCAGCCAGCAGAGCAACCCTGCTCTGCCGGGGCATGGATGTGGCTGGGGTCCAGAGGGTGCAGGAGGCAGCTTGGGATTTGGGCAGATCTACTCCTGAGGCTGGTGCTTTAACTCAAAGAACTTATTTCCTATAAAGCATTTGCCCTCTTCAAATCCCCCTGCTCTGATCAGAGCCTGGTCAGGATTGTTATGATGGGGACAAGCAAGACAACTGGCTTCAGCACTTCTTTGAAGGGATGGGGTTTTTATTCTCCAGAAAATTCCAAGACTGGCACCTTACAATGAAACCCCAAAGCAGCAAAACTTGTCGTGTGTCACCTGCCCTCTCCTGTGTGTGGGACAGACTCTGTGGTTATCCCTCACCTCCACCCCATCCCTGCCTTTGTCTGCCCATAAGCCATGCCTTGGCAGGGTTAGAGGGTGATGGTGAAGGGCCAATGCAGCAGAGGGGCAGGAGGATAATGCCACAGAGAGGGAGGTGCAGGGGGTCTGGGTGGGCACCACCAGTGGAGGAGGAACAAAGGGAGCAGTGGTATAACCCCTGAAATGTGGAACTTTGCAGCCTGACCTGCTGGGGAGCAGTGGGACCCACGGGCTGTGGGCCTGGCTGTGCCCTGTGTCTCCTAATCTTGGTCTCCTGGTGACCTCCTCTGGGAGTCCCTGTGTGGGGTTGAGCTCTGCAGGGCACAGGGTATGTTGGCTGCATCTCCCCTAGGATCCCAGACATCCCCAAATGAAGGGATTCAGTTCTGTCTGGTGGCTGGTGTAATTTTGGACCAGTCCTTGTGCTCTCTCAAACACTTCCCACATGTGGGCAGCCAGTGAAGGTGAAGGATGTTTTTAATATCTTTTGGAGGGGTTTTGGATGTTTTGGTGAGTCCAGGCTGCCAGGGTCCCTGTCTCTATCCCTGCCCTCACTGTGAGTGTGGAGCATCTCTGCACCTGCAGGGGCAGAGCCAAAGGCACCAACACTGGCAGCACGTGCCAGTGGAAGGTTTAGCTCCTGCTATGTGCTGCTTTGTGGCAGTAGTTACTCCCCCATTGCCTCAGGAGTTCACCACAAATGCTTTTTTCCACCCAGAGCCCCAATTTCCCTGTCCCCCCAAGAGGGCCCAGATGCCCAAGGTCTCTGTGCACAGGAGCTGTGCCACGGGGACGGGTGGGTTAATTTTGCAGTGGAGGCTCATGGTCCAAAGTGCTGGCTGCCTGCTCTCTGGGCTGTGAATGCCACCCAGGGCACATCCATCCCTGATTAATGGAAACTAAAAAGCAGGATCCTAAGGACCCATGGCTCCTCTACCCCTCCCCACTGCTGGCTGCCACAGCCAGCCCTCGGCCTGCATTGCTGCTGGGTTTGTCCTGCACGGAGCAGAGGACAGGGGTCTCACCTCACCTGCCTGTGGTGGAAAAGCAGGCAGTGGAGCCCCTGGACAGAGCCTGTGCCCTGCCTGCAGAGCTGGCACTGGGGCTCAGCTAGTGCCCTGCTCCTTTGTTCGCCCTCCCCAGCACGTTGGTATTGATTTGACCTGAACTCCCTTTAATGTGCTGTGATTTCTTTCAATTAGGCTTTGAGCGAGTTCTCTGCCACATTCAATAGAACTGGACCAGTGCCTGGACTAGCACGGCCCAGAGGGAGATGTTTGCAGATGCTGCCCCATCCCTGGCAAGAGCATCCCCCATGCCCTATTTTCCCCATGTCCCATGAGGATAATTCCACTGCTTAAAGGTTGCTCCTTGTCCCTTCTGCATTTCCTGGCCCTTTGCATCCACTGGACTGGTGGCTTTGCCAAAAGGGCAGATTGAGGGTGCTTCCTGCTGTGTGCAGGAGCAGCCCCACTGCAAACAGGAGCTGAAGCAACCCTGAGCACTCCTCATCTTCACATGCCCAGCAAAGCTTTTCCCTCTCTCCTTGGTGGCTGTCATCTCCTCAGGGCTGCACTCAGCCAAGTCAGGGCTTGGTGTCACGTTGTTTGCGGCAAACTGATGGGCAGGGTGCTTGTTTCCAGAGATTGTGTGGAGCAGAAATCCCTGCCCTTCATCTCCAGCTGCAATTACCGAAGCCAAGTCGATGCAGTTGATGGTAATAGGATGGTAACACTGTCTGAATTTGTATTTAATGCTGATTCCAAGGGTCTATAATCTTCATCAGCACCACATGACTTTTTATAGAACAGAAAAATGTGAGAGCGGTTAATGAGCTGTAATTCTGGAGAGCTTCTGCCTTGATTGGGACTAATTATTTTCTTTATAAAAATAATTAACCATCCACACAACCTATGGAGTGAAAGGCATGTGGCATTAATTAAACCATGCAGTATTTTCACTGCACCTTTATCTCCCGTTTCCCAGCACATCCCAAATAGACGGTCACACACTGCGGAAAGCCAGGCTGGGCACAAGCTGGCATTGTGTGAGGGCTTGTGCTGGGCACAAAGGGCAGGCCCTGGGTGAGGGGGCTGCCTTCAGATCCCAAATCTGCAGCCTCTTGGCCCTGCATGTACTGTGGAAGCCCTCATTTGGGTAGGGAAGGCTGGTTTGGGGGTAAGGTGATGGTGCTCACACATGGGCTGTGTGTGAGGGGATGCTGGGAGTGCCAGTAGGGCAGCCAGGGGGACCCTGGCAGGGCACAGAGCTCTGTGCTGTGTGCTGTCATTTTCTGTGGGGCATCAGGATATCCCAAAATTGAGGTGGTGGCTTTGTACAGGCCAAACCTTTGTTCTCCAGCCCTCTGGGATCCCAGGATAAGTCCCAGGTGAATGTGCCCCAGCACCGGGGCTGTGCGTGCTTAGACACACACTTACATAATACATAATTGTTAACAAAACTAATTCCCCTATTTTCCTGGAGGTATTCTGAGAACTAATGAATATATTTGCATAATCTTGATTTTGTTTATGAATAATTCTGGATTATCCAAATGTGAATAACACCAGGGCTTTGCCACTCTAGATTGCCTTTCAGCTGAGGATAGCAAAGCATTTTACAAATATTAGTTCAGCCTCACAAATCCCAGCAAGCAATAAAATTATTATTACACCCAATTAAAGATGGATGGGATGGAAACTGAAATGATTCTCTGCAGCCCGTCCTGGCAGGGTCTGCCATGGGGACTCACCTGCCTCTTCCAAATTTTCCCCCTAGGAAGCAGCAAGCCGACAAATATCCCCTTTTTTCTTTTTTGGGATGATTTAAAACAATGGCCAGAGTTGCAGGGTGGTGTGGATGGTTGGGGACCTGAGAGCAGACAGGAGGTTTCTTTCTGGCTCTGACTCCCACACAGCACTGAGCACCCCACAGCCCTGTGTGTGGCAGGGATGGCACAGCTATACCAACCTTTTCCTCCTTGGAGCACAGTGGGAGGAGAAAAGGCCCTGTCTTCCCTTCCAGAAACTCTCCTTTACTCAAAACGTCCTCACCAGTCCTTCCTGGGCAGGCAGCCTTGACCACCGAGGTGTTTCCCACAGGACCAGGAGGTGTTACAGGAAAAGAGGACCGGAGTCAAACCAAACACTCCCACCCATGAAGCTGCAATTCAGGAGCTTCCCAGCTCAGCTGTCACTGCACACACAGGGAGGCAAAGGCCCTTTTTGGTCACAAAAAGCCCCTGTCAGCAACTGAGGGTGGGAGTTTTAAAGTCCACTTTCCACATCCCCTGCTGGGCTGGGATTGTTGCAGGCTCATTGCTCAGCAGCAGAAATCTGTTGGTTAATTCCTTTCCACGGGAGCTGATTTTTGCCCACACTTCTCTGTGTGGGGACATCTGCTCCTCACGGTGTTGTGGAGCCCTCCTGGCCCCAGGGTGGCCCTGGCAGTGCAGCCCAGTACATCACAGGGAGCTGGATGTTCAGGAGACAAGTCCCAAAGAGAAGGATGGCCAAGGAACCCCTCCTCATCACACCCTGCCCACGTGATGCCCTGGTTGGGGACACCCATTTGGCACCCAAGTTGGGGACATCCATTTGGCTGCATGCCTGAGTCTGTCCTGGGGGATTTGAGCATTTTTTTTAATGTTGGAGTCATTTCAAGCTGAGCCCTTGGGAATCACTGTTCCCTAGTGAGCACCCTGCCTGTGTTCTGGCACATGGGGTGGCTCAGGGTTTATGAAGAGCACCTGGTGACCTGGGTGTCCCTGTCCCCAGCCTGAGTGGATGGATAGGGCAGCTAAGAGTCTCAACCAGAGGCATTTCCAGGGCAGCTGTGCAGGCAGGTGGCAGCTGCATGAACAGGTTGTGTTCTTGGAGTTACCGGAGTGTTGGAACCTCCAGTGTGTTGTCCTCTTTTCCAGTGACAATTCAAAGGAAGAAAATTAAGGAAGAGGAGGAAAAACTTTATGTGAGTGGTGAAGAAAGCATTGTTGCTCCAAATGGATCTTCTCCAGCCACCTTCTCCTTGCTGCTTCCAAAGTGCCTAATTACTAATTCATTTTTAAAGTGATCTCTCAATGCTCCCAGGAGCTGTGGGTAACTGTGTGCTTACAATTCCCTATTTGATTAAAATTTAACGAGTTGTTATTGGCAAATTCACTATTTCACTGCTGTTTGCCATGCCAAATAGCACAGGGTTTGGACAATGAGGGGAGCAGGCACATCTCATGGTCCCAGGAGCAGAGGCTGGCACTGTGCAGCCCCTTGGGTGTGAAGATGCCCTCCAGCCTGACCATACTTCAGGTACTGCCAAAGCACTTCTTTTCTAGGACATCCATGAGTTCATTTTTTTTTTATTAAACCCTTCCTAAAGCGTTAAGCATCATCCTCAGCTTCTGGCTTCCCGTGCTGTGTTGAGAAGTGCCCAACCACCACCGCTGGGCTCCCTCCCAACCCCTGGGTCCTGACCTTTGCTCAGATTGGTTTTGCCCTGCGCTGCTTGTGGGCAAGTGTTTCATGGGAAACATGAGCTCAGATCCAGACTTTTCCTAATCACAAGCTCTGCAAGGGCTGTTTCAGGTTGCCCCCATGCCTGGCTGTCAGCTCACCCCCTTCATGGCTGCTGCAGGCTGCCTGGGGGTGATGGCAAGGAAAGGAGCCAGGAGTGCTGTTTGGGGCCAGCTGGGAGGAGAGTGGCTGTGGGGTTATGGTGTAGTTTAGCATAAGCTTTCAGCCCCTGGGTTACCCAGGAGCCCAGCATCCCCAAAACATGGATCAGGGATGTGCCAGATCGCTGTGCCACGGGGCAGCACGTCAGCACTTTCATCTGCATTTGCAGGCACCTGAAACAGCCAAAGCTCCTCTCGTCATATTTCCTGATGGAGGAGAAAACTGGGTGCTGTACAGACATGAAAACCCGCAGGGTGTTTGTCTAAGGAGGAGGATTTGAGGACAGGAAAGGCACAGGATTGTCCCCCTGAGAGCAAGCCTGGCCCGGCAGTGTGCAGGTGCTGACGGGCAGGAAGCTCCGCAGGGACCTCCGAGCCGGCAGCGTGGGAGGCACAAGATGCCGCAGAAACCATTCGAGATGGGGCAGCAGTCCAGGTTTTCTTTAGAAAATGTGACCATGTGCCATATTCCTCAGGTTTCTCGCTGTTGTCGCTGGCAGGCAGTCAGCAGAGCCATCCTGGGTCTCTGGCAGCGAGGGAAAGGGACATGGAGCCCTGCAAGGTGCTCAGGAAGGAAGGGGGACAGGGGATGGGGCTCCTGGTGCCCCTGGGGAGGAGGAGACCGAGCCGTGGGGAGCAGGGGGAGGCTGTGCTCACCCTCGTGCCTGAGCCTGCCTAAGAAGGCGATCCACGGAGGCATCGCTTTCCCCCGTGGAGCTTTCCCTCTGCAGGGATTGTCCATCCCCTGCTGCACAGCCGGAGCCTCCACCGCTGCCAGCTGGTGCCCGGGACCGAGCCCTCCCCGTGGGCTGCCACCTCACAGCATCCCCCGGAGCATCTGGCACTGATCCTGCACCGCCACCGGGGCCTCTTCCAGCAGGGAAGCTCCTCTGTTCTGATCCAACCATGCATAGTAAATCAACTGCTGGAAAAGAAAGAGCCAAGCTGCTTTTTTGGCCCGGGATGTGCTGAGAGCAGTCGTTAAACCTTTCTAGAGCGCAAGAAGGAAAAGGAGCCACATCCTGGCTTGTGCCAGGACACAGGGTTCCCAGGAGCAGGAGGGGGAGGAGAGTCACAACTGGCAAAAATCTTATGAAAAATGTATAGTACAGAATTGTGTTTCTCTTGTGCGTTTGAACTGCCTCAAGAAACCCACGTGCCTTTCTGCAGCTGGTGCCTCTGCTGATACACAGAAAAAAAATAGCAGGGAGAAGATTAAAATTGGACTGGCTTGGAGTCTGTGTAATCAAGGAAAGTATCTCGGTGATTTGCTATTATAATTTTCAATAACAAACTGCAGGGCTCCTGCTGCACTAATAATAACGGGTTGAATGAGGTGGGCAAAGAACCTGCCATGGGTGTTTGTGTGTGTATGTGTGTGCTTGTGGGAAGCACTCACAATATTCCCCATCTCCTAATTCTGAAGAGGTATTTTTAGTGTGTATTTCAAAGAGCTTTACATAAACACATCTGCTGGAGTTTTTGCTGGGAAATGTCTTTACAACAGTCTCTTCTGTCCCCTCCTTCTCAGGGGACAAGGGAATGGTCTGACCATCTTCTTTTTCAATCAGATAGGCAAAGCCAGAGAGCGAGAGAGAAAATCACAGGCTCATTTTGCCGGTGCCAAAAGGCTTCTCAGCCCAAAGGGTGGATTTTAGAAACACTTTGAGCAGCTCAGGTCACCCTCACTAGAGCCCAGGGCAGAAGCACATGTGATGTGGCTGTGGCAGAGTGCAGGGATGTGGGAGAGTGGGGATCCTGACCCACCACTGCCCTCTCTTGCACAGCCAAAACCTCCAGGTGAGGAAAGGAGAGGAAAGATGGGATATTCTGTCACCTGTCCATGCACTTTTTGCATGTTACTCCAGAGAAATAGAAAGAACATCCCTGGTGCAAGCAGCTGCAGGCACAGGAGTTTCTCCAGCCTCCCCTCAGGATGCCATATCCTGATGTTTTCAGTTCCAGGCAAGGTGTCCATCCTTCATCATTTAATGCCAGTGAAACGTTCACAGCTTTTAGGCTCATCAGAGATGTTTTAGCCTTTTTTGTTTGGGAGGTTTGGCTGGCTGAAGCTGCTCCTGCCTTTTCACTGAGGGGTGTAGAGATGATGGGAACATGAAACCAGCTAGGGCTGAAGCAGGGAATGTAGTAAAGTTTCTGTATTAGCTATCCCAAATCCCCTGACCTTGGAAGTGCTGCCAGTGCAGGTCTGCCAAGTGCACTCAGTGCCCAGGGCCTCTGAAGTGCTTGTGCATCCAGCACCCAACCCAGCTGCATGTGCAAAGGAAAATAAAGGATAAAAAAAACGCCAAAACTGCTTGGTTAGCATGGTCCAGCCCCAGTTTGCTTATACTGCTGCTTGCAGGGCAGCTGGGAAGGGCACAGAGGCTGCACAAGGTCACTGACAGCTGGAACTGCTGGGGTCCATTCTGTGGAGGTGAGGGACAACACAATTGAGTGGGGAGATGGTCTAGTGCCACGGTCCAGCAGCTGAAAGGTCACAGGGAGACAATTTTCCTGCTTTTGTCTCCTCTTGAGATGAGTTACTGCGGTGAAAAGGCTGATTGATGGAAGGTTTGTGGCAGGAGACAGCTGCAGGGCCAGGGGAGCTGGGCTGGGACACGGGAGCCTGTGGGCAGGGGAGGGCAGTGCCCAGGATGGCAGCACCCAGGGAATGTCAAGTGCACATCAAACCCCCCTGACTGCTGTCACTGCTGGCTGGGGGGCGCGGGTGTCACTGGGCTCAGCTCCCCGAGCAGCGTGCGTCACCAAGTGCCACACTTCATGGCCTGATGAGATGGCATTTGGCCGTGGCAGGCAGCATGGCAGCCCAGGATGGAGGGATGGGCATGGTTTGGGAGTTTGCTCCCTGAGGCAGCAAACGCTTTGTGCCTTTGTCCCGTCCTCTGTGGACAGTGCCAGGATCTGTCCGTGGGCAAGGGCAGTCATTAACTGGTCTCCATGGTATCCCCACACACTGGGGGTGACATCCCTTCCCCAGGCAAGGGAGGCAGAGTGGGTTGGCCTCAGGGCACTGCCAGCAGCAAAGAGCCGCCCATCCCTTCTCCTCCATGTGGCCATAGTGGTTTATGGTGGTTTCATCCACCTTCAAATAAGGGATGTTTGGGTTCCTTCCCACCAGTGACCTTTCTGCATCATTTGTAGGCAAATGTTGGGGTAGGCAATAGATCATGACCCTCTGCTGCCAACACATTCTGTTAGAGAGGGAATACATGTGAGAGCCCAAATCTGACACCACAGTGTGGAGGTGGGCAACCTGGGCTGTGAGAGGCTTGTGCTGGTGGAGAGTTGAGGGCACTGTGTGCCTGCTGCTTCTCTTCCAGCCACTGCAGCATTGGCAACATTTGCCATGAGCCCAAAAGACCCCTCCTGGACCAGAGACTGCTGGGATGGGAAGGGACAGGATGAGCCAGCTGTGGTGGGTGGTTGCACAGGGCATGTTCTGCACTGAGTGGGTGGCAGGCACCCCACAGGTGCCCTGCTGTGGGGGGTCTCCCATCAGGAGCAGCTCTGCTGCATCTGGACAGGTCTGATGGACAGGCTGGGTTTCTGCACATGAGAAAGACAGGGAAAAGAAAAACGAGTGCAAGTGATTGAACTGCCAAGTGGAAATGGAGAAGTTTGGAGGGCAGGTGGGATGGGTGGGCAGCTGCCTTGTCCTGGTCTGACTGCCCATGGCCAGGAGTGAGTGCATCCTTAGGGACAAACATGCAACCAACACCATGGGGAGAGAGGCTGCGTGCCTCACGAGGAGAGCTGGAGCAGTGCTGCCCCCCACCAGGGCATCCCTCCTGCCTCCTCTTCTTCCTGCCTCCTCTGGCACATCCCCTGGGCTGAGTGAGTCCCGTGCTCCCAGCAGCATCCTGCTGAGCATCCCCGCTGCTCTCCCTGGGCCAGCTCCAGCAAAAACACCCACAGAGGCTTCTTCTTTTCTGCTGCAGGCACTAACAGCAGGGAAGGTGTGATAATCCCTCCTTAGAGACCACAGAGATCATTCACACCAAACTGCATCACTTTTATATCAGTCATGAAAGACACAAAAGACAATAAGAAAAGAAAATGTTTATATATATATATATTTTTTCAATCAATGTCTATGGAGCTCCACGCCAGGGGATTACCAGCCAGTTTAAAGCATTAGTGACTCTCAGCATCCATCAGAGGAGAACATTTGGTTGAATGGAAGCCAGCCTTTGATGGAATTGGAGAATAATTATTTTCATCAATAATTACTTCCAAGCCCAGAAGAAATGGTTCCTGGCACATGGCAGGACAGGAGTCCTTGATTGCCTCAAGGCCAATATGTTTTAACCCCAGGACCTGGAAATCCCATTAGAGGCTGGGTGACAAGGATGTCACCTGCTGTGCCCAGGTCCTGGCATTGGTGTTCCAGCCTGCTCCCAGGCTGGGGAGGATCCCTCCTGCCTCTGCTGCTGGAGTGCATTCAGCTCACACTTTGCACAGGTCATTAATTTGGGGACGTTTTTAATGGATCCTAATGATTGAGCCTCAGAAGGCTGTTCTTAAAAGGGGTTTGGGAAAGGCCACAAGCCAATTAGCTGGCACACAGAAAATGATTAACCATGTAGCTTCCTGGATGGTTAAAAACAATGGAGATGATGGGAAGCAACTGGGGGATTTATTACAGACATTTTAAAGCAAGAGGGACTATTCAGCTCCTGCATATTCTGGGCCAGAAACATTTCACCCAGCTTCCCCCCACTGATCCCTGTCCCTTTTATTTGGCTGTGCATATCCTTAAACGTTAAGGCATTACAAAATGGGCTCCAAGGAGGAGCTGGCTATTAGAGAAAGTGGATGCTTGTTAAGAGAGAAAACACAGGTGGGAAGAGAGGGGTGATCTTGCTGCAGGTGCTCCTGTGCCAACTCCAACCCCAAGGAGTGTTATTCATGCCTGAGGCAGGCAGCAGGATGTTCCCTGGGGCATGCAAGGCTCTGGCCATGCCTAACTGTGGCTTTTTTAACATGCCATTGCTGTTTAATCACCCTCTTGCCCCCACTTCACCCCTAGGTGTGCAGCACACACCTGGCCCGGGCCCTTGTTCCTGTCTCCACAGCCCATGTGTGATGGCTGTGGTGGTCTCTGCAGCCAAGCATCTTTCACTGTGGCTGCAGGGCTTGCAGGGGGACATCCCAGCCTCTCCCTGCTCTGCTGGGATCCACATGGCCTGAGGGCTCCAGAGTGTTCCTTTCCAAGGAGAAGAGGTAGGCCTGGTGACAGACACAGCCATGGGACTTTGCAGAGCTGACCCTAAAGTGGCACCCACAGCCCAGTGCTGGGATCAGCTTTAAAATGGTAATGGGAATAGATGGGGACACTTTTAGTGCCAGCTGAGCCCAGCCTACCCTGGGTATCACCCTACAGCCTGGTTGGGCCTGGACATGCCTACGTTTGCTTTATCTATTCCATAATGCTCTGGATGACACTAAACCCCAGCATTTTCAGCACCCCTGCTGGGTATGGTTTATGGCTTTTCATTAATCTTTTCATTCTTTGAAATAAATATCTGCAGGGCCTAGAAACCTATTTACTTTCCTCCTGAGTGTCTGCACGCAGACTTGTTTGGGTTTGTTTTCTCCATTCAGCAGCTTCTTTTCTCCATTTCAGCTTGCAAAAGCCCCAATGTTTCTTAGAAACCACTCCCTCCAGGCTTTCCCTGCCTTTGCTCTGCTCCTTGCCAGCTCCCAGGGCACTTGCAGGCACTGACCTGGCCCAGGTGGTTCCCCTTAACTCTGCTGGGCTGTCCCAGGCTCTCAAGGTTGAGCTGTCAGTAGGACCAGGTGTGTTTACAAGCCCAGCACCTTATTTGTAGGAAGTTTGCTGCCTGTCAGGGATGAGGATGTGTGGCAAGGTGTTATTGAGGCATTAGCAGGTTTGGAAAACTACATTTGAAATGGGAAAGGGTTGGTTTTTATTCTGTCAGGGTGCAAAATCTGTGCTGTCTCTGCAGAGCTGGTGGTCTAAACCCCACAGTGCAGGTGAAGATGTCCTGACTGGCTCCTGGTTTTTGTTCCCATTGGATTGGATCTGGCCCCGTGCTGTCCAGCTGCTCCTTGGCTGCATGATGCTCGTGGCATCTCTGGCTGAACAACGAGCACAGCATGCCTGGGCTGGGGTGCAGCTTGGCTTGGGAACAGGGCATTCCAGAGCCCCGTGGGAGAGCTGAGCACTGAGAGCAACCCGCAGCTCTCCTTCACAGCTGCACAGCTCCTGCCTGCAAAAGGGAAAGGAGATTCCCCAGGACGTGGGGAATGACCCCAGCTGAAGGGACAGCTCCTGATGGCTCTTTGTCTCCTCTTGCCCCGGCAGTGGGACGCTCAGCTGCCTGCCGTACCCTGCGGAGGACAGACGGCCCGAGAAGCTGAGCAGCTGCGTGGTCAGGGAGCCTGCCAGCACCAATGGCTGTGCCAAGGGGAGGGACAGGCGAGACCATGCCCACCGCAGGTCACGCAGGTACGAGCCAGGGCCGTCAGCGGGGCCACCCTGGGACACGGGGGTGGCAGGGGAGGTGTCTGTGGATGTTTACTCAGCCTCTCTGGGGTCTGTGAGAGCGGAGGGTGGCTTCAATGACTCAGTGTGTGCGCAGAAAATGTGTGCAACTGCATGAAATCCCTGTGCGAGTTTGCAGGGACAAACCTGCAGTTTGTTTCTACTCCAGGGGTTGCTCGTACAGCCTCCTTCAGAGTCTTCCAAGACCTGCCAGCACTCCTCTGCACTACCAGGTCTGCTGGGAATCGCCCCCAGCAATTCCCCTCTCCCCATGCTAGATCAGCTCAGCAGCACTGCCTTCATTAGGACACAGCCTCGTTATCAGCTTGTCGTTAGTCCCTGACCACTTGAGAGGAGAAAAATGAATGAAACATTGTAAATGAAGCAGCTGGGGTCTCTGAGCCCTGCCTGCTCAACCGTCTCTGGGATTAAAGCCTCTCCGTTCAGCTAAAGATGCTGGAAAGAAAGAGCAAGAGAGCACATTTCATATCTTCAGATTTCAGGCCAACCAGAACAATAATCTAAAGCACACTTTTAATTAGACTTTGATTATTATCGTGGAGGAACAATTGAAGTCAGATCAGTGCATGGGAGAAAGCTGCCACATCAAAGACAAAAGACTTTATCTGGGGAGAGGGAGAAGGGCTCTGCAGAAACCACCTGAGGCTGCATGGTCAGATGTTGCTCCCTGCTCTCCCATGGCTGTGGCGGTGCCCAGCCGTGTCCCTGGGTGTCTTTGGGCAGGTGTCTGAGCTTGGTACAATGAGACATCCTGGAAAATGCATCATTTCTGTCTGCATTGAGGTAGAAGGGCCACTGAGCCCAAGGTGTGCCACATCCTCTCATGGTGCTGCTGCTGATCCTTGAAATCCTTGGGAGGAGCAGTGAGGAAGAGGATGTGGGTGCTCCATGGGGCCGTGCTGTGCTTGCACACTGGATTTACTGCACCAGAAGCACTCATTATTCACAGCTCACAACTGAAGCATTAGCCTGCAGTTTCATTTTGCAGAGCTTTTATTTTTTTTTCCCAAAGTGTATTAAAAGCACTAAGCAATTGAGTTTTTATGATAGTGTAATTTCAGTGGTAATTCAAGCCCTGGATGATCAAGTGTTGAGGGGTGGTGGAGTCTGAGTGTCCCCCCGCAAAGTGTCATTTGCTCTGCATTAGTACTTTCATTAGCAATAATGTTTGTTCTTGCTGCAGAAAACTGCTCAATTTTTGGCCTGTTTCTGCAGTGAAGATCTCACAGCATTCTCCAGCCATGGGGCTGCTTCCACCCATTCCTTGCTCCTGGCTATTCCCAGAGGCAGGATGAGAAGTGGGGAAACCAAGACACAAACGCAGCACTGTCAGTGATTTTTCAGAGGCCCTGGGGAGCTCACTGTGCCCCCACAAACCTTGGTCCTGGATCCATTTGGGGATTCAGAGGGCCCTATGGATCTGTTTGGAGATCCACAAGGCTGATTTGGGCTGATTTAGGGATGCCACCAGGCTGCCACCAGCTGCCTCTGTCTTTACAAGCATTTGCTTTAGTTAATGAGTAGCCACAGAGTATCTGTCATTTTTTTCAGCCCAATGCTCTGAATTAATTAACCACGGTATTTGCTTTTCATTGAAACATAACACGATTCAGCATCATATGTTTAAAGAAGAAATTAATTTGCAGGAGGGTTTATTTTCAAGGTTTAACAACTGTATAAGAGATGCATATCTCCTTCAATTACCATAGTGTCTCAATAAATATATATATATTTCTAATCAATTGCTACTTAACACATGTCAAGTCTTTATTATAGTTAGATGCATCTGGTTGCAATAATTACTGTATGCAAATTAAATGCCAATTAATTATTTAAAGCATATTTACAAAGAGCAACAAAACCTATAAATCTGTTTTGGAGTCGTTAACCTCAGCAAACATGTTTTAAATAATCAGCATAGCTGTGGTGGAGCTGTCTTGTTATATCTCTATTAGACAGTTCGTTTAAACTGTGACTAAATAATTAGTTAGAGGGTAATGAGGCAACACACACACCCTTGGCCCACCATGAACACTGACCTTGCTGCCCCATGTCCCTGAAGTGGCAATGCCAGAGAGACCCACGTGAGCCCATTCAGGGTTTATTTTTATTATTTTTAATGTTTATTGGGTCTTGTCCCCCATCCTCAGCCCTTCGTGCGATGGGGAGCGGCCACTGCCAGCTCGGGGGAAGAAGAAGAAAAAGAAATCTGGCCGCAAGAAGCGAAGGAGGTGAGGGAGCCATGGCAGCGTGAGGGACAGACAGGGCAGCCCTCGGCTGGGTGTGAGGGAGGAGGGTCATGAGGGAGCCATGGCGGCATGAGGGACAGACAGGGCAGCCCACGGCTGGGTGTGAGGGGAGAGGGTCATGAGGGAGCCATGGCAGCGAGACGGGACAGGCAGGGCAGCCCTTGGCTGGGTGTGAGGGAGGAGGGTCATGAGGGAGCCATGGCGGTGTGAAGGGACTGAAGGGGCAGCCCTTGGTTGGGTGTGAGGG